>JBBPRR010000188.1:0-34914 GCA_038093115.1 Hortiboletus flavorubellus
AGTTGTATCGAAAGACGAAGTCGTTGAATACATTCGACACGCTGATTCGGCATTCAAGATCCTACTTTGATTCCGCCAGGATGCTCACTCCAGGTGCAACGAACCGCAGACCCGGCTCATTGTGGATACGTCAACGCCGCCATATCCTCCTGACAGGCTTGGATGGTACATAGGGCATCGACCCATAAGGTATGCGTGGCCGGGAAGCGCGGATATGCAGGGAGTCACTAGTTGAGTACGAGCATCACGGTGCGCCTTGCGCCAATATCCACTGCTCCCGAAGTCGTACAATTATGACATCGTACGCTCCAGGGTTTGACAAGAGTAGGAGAGATTGGATCGGTGAGATGATCAGGACGGTATGTATGACCCCAAGTGAAGTGCTCGGGCCATACCCTGTACCCCACTTCAGGGTCACGCCAGCAGCTGAAAATTGACAGCACTAAGATAAACTGGAAATACTACTGTTTCATACCAATATTCACATCGAAGGTTTGCATTTCGCACAATAAAGACCGTCTCTAAAATGTTAATACTCATCACACATGGAAATACCCTATCATAGTGCTGGTCCCGCCTCGTCGGGTCTTTTCGGATACCCGTCAACACTATGGAAGGGTGAGATCATTTCGCTGCAACTCAATCACCTCTCGACAGCCATATCCACACTCTTTATCCACTTTTTGCCTCGTGTAGTTATCATCGCTTCTAACTGGCTTCCTTTTCCAAGAAAACACGTTACTCGATCGTTGTCAATTGGTCACAGTGGCGTAGTTTACAGCTTTTCGTTATCTATATTACCCGTGTACGAAATCTCATCAGAATGCCACCCGGAGCATGTTCTGTCTCCTCGGGAAACGATGTATCAGCCTTTCAGCCAACGCTAGCATCAGATCAGATCGATGCCCAAATACGGACCTGATGGGCTCTTGACGTTGGAGCTCCGAGTAAGCTAACATTTGAACTCTGGTGCATCAAGTTACCAGTGACAGGAGGGTGAGTGTTGCTCACAACGTCAATTGCCAAGATCGTATCAAGGCTACGAGCTTTCAGGGGCAAGGGGGTTGATGTCTTCTCCACCACCAACACGAGCCTTAGATCCATCTGGTCGGACGGTGCGAGGGTTTGGTGGGATGACACAACATGAATTCCACTACGATGCAACATCGGGTTCGATGCCTGACTCTAGCAGGATGGAGTTTGGCAAAGAAAGCTAGGACTGACAGAGGTAGATTCCAACTTCCTCAGTCAATCGGCGACAACATTAAACGGCGAACCTACAGTGGAGTTGACTGCATTCAATAACTCAGACAAAGACCCAGACACCAGCGTTTACTGGTCACAGTTCATAATGCGGATGCTGTTGTTCGTCACGCCTAGATACTTTGTTCGCGCGAACGAGGATAGCTTGGGATCAAGGGAGCTAATCAGTGGCGAGATCGGAACTAGACACGTAGAGACCGCATTCAGCGTTCCATCCGCCCCACGAGTTGTCAAGGACGATAGGATTGGGGTATCCAAAGATGAGTTTTTGCACTGTCTGGAAGTTGGCCTGTGCTAGGGGCGATAAAAGCCATGATCCTGCCGGTGATCCTATCACGTAGGTTGCGGTCTGAATCCTCCTACACCAGCACTGTTGCTCCCATCCAACGCATTCGGCACGCCTACACCAAACTGCGGCCCGATAACCTCCTCCATTCGTTATAATGTGAGGAGTCTACGAGCTGGACCCACTCGGGATGTCAGACATGTACAGAGGTGGAGTGACGTTGATGGCCTCGACATTGGCAAAATAGGTTTTCCAGGTCTGCCGGATGACTTGCGAACGGCGGGCTTGGAACATACATGACTTCGGAGGTCGAGAGGGTTTGATTTCCAGGTGATCGCGCCATGCGAATGAGCGTGAAGCCTTCAAGTTGTGCACGGACTCCTGCCACTGGTGTGTACATACGGCTGCGAGGAGATAACTTGAACCTGAAACTCTGAACGGGACGTTATGCTCTCGCCTTGCGAACGATGACTGTCAGCGTAACCAGAATCAAAAAATAAATCTGCGAGCATGGAGGCAGGCTCGCACTGGAGCGGGTATTCCCGGGGAGTCGGTGCATAAAAAGGGGTGGTTAATTACGGAAGGTTGTACCGCAGACTCCTTCCAACCTCCTGGCGCGTAATTGCTCTTGAACTGACCACTGCGATCCACCCACAGATCATCCACTCGTCTGTGTGGACAGCCAGCTCAGTTGCTCGTTTCCTTGTCTTACTGGTAAGCAGCCTTATCGAACGTGCACTCAAGCCCTCTTTGACCGTGCGCAGCACCTTGGCGCTGGGTATACTCTAGTGTGGACAGGGATTCATGGCTCCACCAGTAGCTGTATACGTTATTGCGGCTGTCGTAGGTGTAGCAGCGGCATTCGCATTCAAAGAGGTGCGTTCATGTTTGTTACATGTCCTTTGCATTCCTAACGAAGAAACACGTGCACTCACACGCTCCTTGTTTATCGCTTCTCGCCTTACTCTCCTTACCTCCCCCCCCCCAGTTCGTTTACGAACCGCACATAGCCCCCACCATCGAAGCATGGGCTGAAGACTTTCTCGAGCGGAGACGCGCAGCACGCAACAGACATGCGAGTACCGTTCCAGTCAGGACGTCTCGTCGTCGTGGTTCATCCTCATCCTCCGATTCATCGCATCAAGACAATGATCCTCATAGAGATCGGGGTGATAGTGATAGAGTATTGGGGCCGAACGATTTCTCTGTAGATGATTTGGAGCTAGAAGCGCTCGCTTCGAGGGAGGTACATGAATGGCGAAATGAGGTACTCAGAAGTCAGCAAAGGTCACAAAATGGACTAAGAAGACGAAAAACGGATCGACTTAGGGGTTTCGATAGTCTTGACAGCGCGAGCACGACTCTAGACGAGGTGAGTGCCCGATGTTGTCATTCTTACTTCCTGGCGCCCTCAATTTAGTTGTCAGTCATTTACATCTCTTACGCACACCCCACTCGCATCAACACACGTCATCTCGAACGTTTCGTCCCCAATTACGCTTAGTACCGCGTCGCTACCTCAGACGCCGACTCGTCGCCCCCGGTCTGGATCTCAGTCGACGACAACACAAGGGGACGCTGGTACATTATTCGTAGCTCCTCACTCTCCCCCCTCCCCTATCCATGAGATACCAGTGATGTCTTCGAGGTCGGAACCCCGCGGCTCCGCTGTTCCGACACCCCGCCCAACCACCGGTAGCAGCCATCTTGACGTCACTTCCCCCATCCCACTCGTTATCCCCATCGCTGACCACCGTTCACCCACAATCGAGGCCGCTCCACACCCCCTACCATTCACCCCAACTTACCAAGTCATAGCTAATGATTCTCCATTTGGGCCCCTCCTTCCAGACACGCCTCGTTCAAGCGCGGATATGTACGGAGAGAGGCCGTTCTCCCCGATTACGAGGGTGATGGGATCTTCATCTGGCATTGTGTCCGCTGCCGGGTCAAAGGGGACACTCTCTTCTAGGGCCAATTCTACAAGTTCAACCCGTACGCTTGGAAGTTCCGGAGTGCTCAGGAAACCCAGTGGGCTCGTAAATGAAATCCCGAAGAGTGACTCCGAGGACGGTAGCGACGAAGACGACCATCCTCTTGCTTCCACGTCTACTTTCACACTAGCGAACCCGAGTCGCGGAACAAATGAATCGGTCATTTCATCTCTTTCGGAGCGGTACCCAGCACCACCTACACCCCCCGTAATCGTTTCCCCACCTGCATCTTCTATCGGTGTCATCTCAGTACCTTCATCACCCCGCAGTGGGGGATCAGGAGTTGTGGTGCACAGCGCTATAGCCACGGAACCGCATTCTCCCTCTCCCCCCCTCCCTCAGACACATTCTTCTTTACCCTTGCTTCGGTTGCCCTCAGACTTGTCGGGCCCGGGTCTGACATCTCGATCGCGATCCTCGGCACATTCATCAGCGTCTCCAGCTCTCTCTTACGTCTCTTTCCTTTCCCCGATGCCCATTAGCCGTGGTGCATCCGAGTCCGAAGCAGACGAGTTCTTGTCGGTTGCCAGTGAGGATAGCGATTGGAATATGTCGCCTGTGACTGCAGGCGGGCGCACGGGTCCCGCGCAAGACAGGGCGCACAACCCATTCCTCGATTTTGAGCATCTGACACACGATGGTAGAGGGAACGGTTCGGAGCATGGGGATGAAAGCGAGGGGAGTGAGGTGCTAGTTTCTGACCTCGGACAGGAAGGTGAGAGCGAGGTGGGCAGTGACAAGAGTTGGGGGAGCGCGAGGAGGCATTAGACTGGGAGGTGAGGGTGTCAAATTGAGCAAGGTAAGCCGATACAGGCGCTCTCGGGAATTGAGACATGGTGACTCGGATCTCGTTGACGGATCACCTATGGCTTTACCCTTCACTTCGCTCACGACAACATTGTGTTTTCTTTCCGGTAACTTTCGGGCATTTGGTACTGTTTGCTTGGTTGCTGTCTCGTTTCTTTTTTTTTTCATGTAATTACTTGTATCACCAACGCGCACTATCCAGTTTCGCAACCTGTGTAGATTAGCAGATCCAGATGTCCATAGATCTTTGGTAGGAAAGGAGCCCCCAAAGGTTTTTACTAATGACCAGGTGTATACATCTACGTCGAAATATAGCGCAACTATATACTTTCAGCAGGTTACATTCTATGATCCGTGGTTCTGTCAGCGGTTCAGGTATGTTCATTTAGTCCTTGCGTGCTCGTTTCTTGGAAGTAGTATTCTGCATCTCGACGTCTTCGTTGGCCGTGGCGAAGTAGTCCAAAGATCCCTTTGGGTCGGCCTTGATAGTCTTACTACCTTCGGTCCAGCCTGCGGGGCAGACCTCTCCATGCTTTTCCTATAGCGCGGGATTACGAGCGATTACACATACAGCATTATCACACGAACCGTAAATTGGAACGCCTGCAACAGACGAATGGTTTCTTCGACAGAACGACCGACCGGCAAGTCATTGATCGTGATCTGCCTAGAGCCATGTGATAAGTCGCATTAAAGGTACGACGGGTCCCGGTGTTCGCATACCTTACGATGCCCTTTGGATCGATAATGAAAAGACCTCGGAGGGAAATACCCTCTTCCTCAATGAGAACGTCATAGTCACGCGAGATTTTCATGTTCCTGTCAGCAACCAAAGGAAGTTTCAAGTCGGGTCCAAGACCACCCAGCTTCTTTGGTTGTTGAGCCCAAGCAAAGTGCGAGAACTGCGAATCAGTCGAGACACCTGTTAAACGTGAGCAGCTTATTGTCCCTACGTAGGAGGGACTACCGACCAAGGACGACGGCATCCATCTCCTTGAACTGAGGAAGGGCATCATTGAATGCAAGAATCTCGGTGGGGCAAACGAATGTAAAGTCCCTGTCGCGACACCGTTCAGTTCATTGTAACACTCACTCCAGACTGATTGGAGACGTACATCGGGTAGAAGAAAAGAACGACCCTACCAAAAAAAAAAAATGAAACCAAAACCGCCGCCAGGTTGAACAAGTCCTACCATTGTCCCAAGTAGTCTGCGAGAGAGATGTCTTTGAACATACCCTCGACGACGGCTGTCGCCTTGAATGCTGGGGCGGGGCGTTGAACTCGAGCGACCATGGTGACCTGTGACAAAGAACAGGAAGAAACGACGTGGTCCGACAACCACGCAATTTATTTCGCGTCGAGACGTGTTATGTACGCTTGTTTTGTCCACGTATGTATTTGGACTTTACATAGTTTTGGATCACGTAAGCGAACAACTCGGACTCGAAACTTCTGCCAGTCTAAGTACTTCGTTGAAGGCCAGCCTCATGCATACAGGGCCGGGGCCTTTGTGACACGCTACGAAGCTTTTCTCCCGTATGAAACTCCTGTGACTGGTTTATACTCATTCCAGCAGTGACACCACATGCACACCCCTAAACCCTATTTCTGCCTCACAAATATCAAGACCAATCACATACCAGGAAGGCGCTCGGTTCTGGAGGTACCGTCTCTCCTGCGGTTAATCAGGGTGGACTGCATCATATGGTAAAACGCCAGTGTTCACTGCTAAGAAATCAGCATAGTGCCACAAACCGTTCGAATCACCGAAATGGCAGTGACCACGGAACCGTACCCCCGAACAATTTTACCACTGGACTTCCAGTGCTAGTTTTCCCTCCACCTGCGTCTGTTTCGCCTAGATCATCCTCAGTGAGCGAGCCAGCTGCTTCCTCCGAGTATCTGGGGTGTGGTATGTGTTTTTTGGTCCCTATATTAGTTCGAAACAACCGTGGGATTCGATTGTGTTTTGATCAGGCTGGAGGATAACCAGACCGACGACTTCTATCTGGAACAACCACACTCCCATAAATGGCTGCAACAAACTTTATTCAGACCCGGTTCATGCGTGATCACAGGTTGACACTGGTCTCGTTTCTCCCTCCTGCCGGGTTCCATCGCACAATTCAATGATATCGGACTCCATGTTATACACCATTATGGTAGGCAGAATACCTCTGTCAGCGGCTATTTGAGCCACAGCCAATGTCTGAATCATCCTGCTGACTGCGGTGCTGTGGTGATGCTGTGGTCCATGCACTTGAGTTATTAATTGCTGCTGCGCATGTAGTTGTCACCCTTATCTGCAGTGCAAAGTTGTGTCATGCTCAATGCGATGTAAGAGACGAACCATTAAGTAAGGTATACTAATCTGGGTGCCGTGCACCCAACAATGGAACCACAGCGAGGTCAGCGTTGTTTTGAGTGCGCTCCAGAAAATAAAAACAACTCGGGCGTACAAGGTATTCTCCTACACATGTATCGAGTCGTTCACACTTTTCCGGCGAATTTCTCCCTCCCCACTGGTACGTTCAAAATCCAGGTCAGGCCCGGCTTCTTTTGATACTGTGAAAGTATTATTAAACTCGGTTAAGAGGCTCGGAGTGATGCGTAGCTGCTCCACACAAGCTAAAATGGATACAACACAGTCACTGATGGCATGCTCACCGGGATCATCGGACCGACTTGGGACCGGCTAGCTACCTGGTAGCCTCATCGACATAAGAGAGAACGTGGTGCATTTCTCTGGGCCAGACCAGTTGTTCGTAGCGGCCACAATGAGCGAACTGATACTTCCTGTAAATGGTCGCGGGGCTGGGGATCTCAAGGTAACGACTTTTACAACGCCCAACATCCCCCCACTCTCCGTCGGCTACAGACTATCTCCAGAGCAAACGTCTTTCTTCAAAGAGCAGACCGGAATTGACGATGACGAAGCGCTCAAGAACCACATCCTGGGGGTGAAAGAAAGGGCAAGCAAGGTCAGTGACTGCGTTGGTATTCATCGGAAACAGAGAGTGAACCCATTACAGATTTTCCCATACCCTTGCATACAAGTGATGACCTTCCTCGAGTGAGTTCGACATCGAGATCTTCGCACGTCCCGTGTTCTTACTGATGTACTACCTCCAGGCATGGAATGGCGGTCCTACCAGCGTATAAAGACGTCCTCAAGCTCGGCCGAGAACGTCCAGACGAGATTTTGCTGGATCTTGGAGCTTGCTGTGAGTTATCCACGAAGCTTTCCGTCAGAACTAGGGCGTTGACACCACGGGAAATGTCAGTCGGCGTGGATGCAAGGAAAGCCGCGGCAGACGGTTACCCGCTCAGGAATATCGTCACCACCGACCTGCAACAAGGTGAATCCGACGACACTGTATCAAGATGATCTCGACTGACCTGAATATCCTCAGCGTTTTTTGATCTAGGACACGATCTTTTCAAGACCACACCTGCCTCCTACCCAATCAGTTTTGTTGCTGGCGACGTGTTCAAGCCGTCGATGCTACAAATCTTCCCACCGTTCGATGAACCTCCCCACACAGAGAGGCCAGATCTATCCGCGCTGACCTCATTGAATCCACTTGCTGGCCATTGCGCGGCCATTTATGTAGGAAATATCTTCCACTTGTTTTCGGAAGAAAACCAGCTCCACTTGGCCAGAGCATTAGCAGGTTTACTATCTCCCCTGCCTGGCTCGGTGATATTTGGCGTCCACGGCTCTAATCCGCAGAAAGGGGTCTTCCGTTCGGAGTATAATGGAAAGTCAATAGAAGCGTTTTGCCATTCCCCAGAATCTTGGGCTGCGGTTTGGAACGGCGAAGTCTTCGCCAAAGGAAAGGTGAAAGTCGACGCAACAGGGGGATTGGTGGAGAGGGCAGGATTCACATTCTGGCAGCTGCGATGGTCAGTTGTGAGATTATGATTCAGATAGAAAGGAGGGAGGATATATGCGAGTATCTGCAATTCGGTACATTCTGTCACAGTGCGCCTTCGAACTTGAAGTGGAGAGCAAGTAACTCTCGATGTTCTCGTTTGGGGTTTGATGTCAACAGCGCCAAATACTTCATCCAGACCTGACACTCGCGCTCCTGAGTTCGCGACCCTCCCACATGTCCTCGTATTGCTAATTGCGTTCTCATTGAATTTACGAAATGCCCGCAGTGACTATCGATGTCGACGGATCTTCCAATGGCCGTTCACCGGAGTCGGTCACAGAGAAACTAGACGACTCACGTGCTGCACCGAGTAACATTGCCGAGGACAGTCGGACGAACGGAAATGGGAGCGCGAGGCAGGGAAGCGAGGGAGATGCAAGCGAAGGAGATACTGGCACTGAGGAAGAGGAGTCAGAAGATGGAGAGGATGATGCCAGGGAAAAGTCATTGGACGTGGGGGTGGGGCACGACCAAGGTGACGATGGTGGGGAGGAAGAAGACGAAGAGGAGGACGATGACGATGACGATGACGATGAAGAGGAAGAACCCTTCCTCAAATATGAGAGAATGGGCGGCGCAGTCAACGACCTACTCAAGAAAGACTCGGCTTCTGCTCTTGCAGTTTCTAATAAGTGTCTGGTATGTCCCCTGTCGAAACATTAACTGGTGTACTTAACCTCGTTGCGGTCTTGCGGTGCTAGGCTCTTGGTACCCATAGTGGTATCGTGCACGTGTTCAACCTAGCTGGGGAGCGTATCAAGTCCTTCAAACCTCATCAAGCCTCTGTGAGCGACATAGAGATGGACAGCACTGCGGATTTCGTTGCGACTGCGTCGATCGATGGTGAGAGGCTCATCGTCGTCAGGCTCAACTTACTGATTGGCCAGTTACCAGGGCAGGTTGTCGTGCACTCACTGTCTACGACAGAATCCTACGTCTTTGACATGAAACGACCAATACGTACCGTTGCCCTTGAACCTCACTTCGCCAAGAGGACGTCTCGCGCGTTTGTATGCGGGGGGATGGCGGGCACACTGGTTCTGCGAGAGAAAGGTTGGCTTGGTCACAAGGAGACAATTCTTCACTCCGCAGAGGGTCCCATATGGCATGTACGATGGAGAGAACATTTTATAGCGTGGGCAAATGACTTTGTGAGTGAGTTCGTTGTCTTGTCAGAACCACAACGTTATCACATACTTCAGGGAGTCAAGATATATGATACACAGTCCCAATCTCGCATCACATTTATCGACCGACCACCTGATAGTCCTCGAGCCGACCTTTTCAAGTGCACTCTATACTGGCAGGATGATTCTACGTTACTTATTGCCTGGGCTGACCACATCAAGGTTGCGCGAATACGCTCGCGTCCTTCAGGTGGCCCAAAACTTCCACCTTGGATTGTTGAGGTGACAGCTGCATTTCAGTTGGACTGCATGATTTCCGGTATCCTCCCTCATCCGATGTCTCCACAACACTTGCCTCCAGAGAATGCCATCACCACTCCTGCTATTGCATTGACCTCATTCCTGATCCTTGCGTACGAACCCCCAGACACATATGGCGATGAGCTGACGGAAGATCGTGCTCGTCAGGCGCGAAAGACCGCAGAGCGTCCCGAGTTACGCATCATATCACGTTCTGGCGAAGAGCTTACCGCCGATGCCCTCAGCGTAACCAGTTACCAATCGTGGGGTTGCAACGATTACCTCCTAGCCGAAGTCAACTCAGTCAGTACGGACAGCGAGCGGTGCTATGTCGTCATCAGCCCAAAGGATATTGTTCTTGTCCGACCGAGGGATCGCAAGGATCACATTGCCTGGCTCGTCGAACATAAGCGATACGAGGAGGCTCTGGATGAAGTGGAGAAACTCGGTGAGGATCAGCGTGCTTCGGAAGCGCCAGATTCCAGGATAGATCCTGTCCATATTGGTGCTCGTTACATCAACCACCTCATTGGCGAAGGTCCGCCTATTCCTCCTTACCTTGATGATATCCTACCGATATCGATGTTAAAACAGGCGAGTTTGTTAAAGCGGCTCGGTTGTGTCCAAAGGTCTGTGGTCAGAATGTTCGGAAGTGGGAGGAGTGGATATTCGTGTTTGCACAAAAGTACCAGTTGCAGGTGGGTTGCTACGCGCGATTTTGAGGGTTGGTTTAACAGGGTTTCAGACAATCATTCCTTATGTCCCTACAGTTTCTCCACAGCTTGGACACCTGGTCTACGAGATGATACTTGGTCATTTCCTGAGCCACGATAAACTGGTCAGCTCACATGGGTAGAGGCTATCTTTTCAAGACACTGATCTTTATCGTCACAGGCCTTGCTTCGGATGATCAGGGAGTGGCCAAGCTCCATATATGACACTCCCGCGGTTATTGTTGCAATTCAGTCAGAATTAGACAGGACTCCGTCGTCGTCAACTTCCTCGGAGCCTTTGAAGTCGGATGCTCTCATGTTGATGGAGTGCCTTGCTGATTTGTGAGAATGCCTGGCGCATGTATTTCCCCTTTCCCACTGATACTGATCATCAGGTATACTGCAAACCGGCAATATGGCAAAGCTTTACCTTTTTTCTTGCGGTTACGGAGATCGAATGTCTTTGACCTCATCAGAGAGCATAACCTGTTCACTGACGTCCAAGACCAAGCGCTTCTCCTCGTTGAATTTGACCAAGAACTGAACGAAAAACGTAAGCAGGAAGGGCATGAGAACACTCCAAATCAAAGTGAAGCGATCACGTTGCTTGTGGATCATACTCACTCAATACCGGTATGTCGTTTCGTTCTTGCTCACGGGCCGTTTTGAATCCGTTCATGGACAGGCGGGACGCGTTGTACAGCAATTACGCCCCCGACCAGCGTATTTGTTCCACTATCTCGATGCTTTGTTCAAGAAAGATCAACACCTGGCATCTGACTTTGCGGATCTTCAAGTGACTCTGTTTGCCGAATACGCGACGTCGAGATTGATTGAATATCTAAGAGCGAGTAGTTACTATGATCTTGAAGGGGTAAGCACGTCCTTCATTATCGTAGCGCGAGACCGCTAACGTTCTATAGGCATATAATATCTGCAGGAGTCGTGACTTGGTTCCAGAGATGGTCTTCCTGCTTGGTCGGATGGGCAACAACAAGAAGGCATTGACGCTCATTATCGAGCGCATCGGTGATGTTCAGCAGGTGAGTATCTTCATGCACTAGGTGACGTTCCTTGACGGTTCCTTCTCTAGGCCATCGAGTTTGCCAAGGAACAGAACGATGATGATCTTTGGGAGGATCTTCTCAAATATGCAGAAACGCGACCGAGTATGTTGAATTTACACCCACTCGCTTGTTGTACTGATCATCGTTTTGGTAGCGTTCATTCGTGGACTGCTTGAAAACGTCGGTGCCGAGATAGACCCAATACGATTGATTCGTCGGATCAAGAATGGCCTCGAAATCCCTGGTCTTAAGGAAGCCCTCATCAAGATCCTTCACGACTTTCAGCTACAAATATCATTACTGGAAGGTTGCCAGGCAATCTTAAACTACGACTCTACGGGCCTTGCGAGCATACGACAGAAGGGCCAAAATTCTGGTTTCTTCTTTGGTGGTCCGTTGTCTCCGTTGTCCAGTTGTAAACTGACTCACGGTCCGCTGACGATCGGTCTAGCCGAAGCTCCTTGTCTACTGTGTGCTGAGCCGCTACAGCGTTCACCGCAAGACCTTCTGCTACTGTTCCTTTGCAGACACGTCGTGCACGCCAACTGCATCGATGGTGTGGACGACCTCCCGCGATACATGGACAGTAGCCTCGATGTCAGCACTCGCACTCGACCCGCGCACGAAGTCAGCGCGAAGATTGCATTGTGAGTGCGCCCGTGACGCTTTCATGATGGCGCGGCCGTACTGACTCGACTCGTGGTTGCAGCGCGTCGGTGGTGCGCGCCAAGGTACGGCAGGGGTGTCCAGTATGTCATCGGGGGGGCGAAGGGACGTTGGTATAGCAGTAGCTGGATTGCCTGGACTTTATCTCATTGTGGAAACTCTGCACCCTATACCCTTGTTGTCTTTCGCTCCCGAGTCCGCGTGAAGTCTTGTCAGACGCTGCTTGTTTGACACCAAAGATTGGGCAGACCATATATAGGAAATACACACTACCTCATTCGGTTGGGAATAACCATATGAGGTAATTTAACACCCAGGTCTCCCCAGGATAAAGCAAAAGTGTGTTCACGACTACCTTGCTCTCCCTAAGGTAAGTGCACCCTTCGGGGTTGCACACGATAAAATTGGAACGATACAGAGAAGATTAGCATGGCCCCTGCACAAGGATGACACGCTTTTCCGGAGTGGTAGACCTACGGGTCTCAATATTTATTGCTTTCTTTTTCTTGCTTTGAGCTCTGCAACCTTGTGCGCATTGACGATCCACCTCTGATGTCCGTCGATCCCCCATCTCTTTACTTTCATGCATTAGCTTCGATATGATGCGCTCGACGTGACCATAACAGTCGACCTGTCGTTGGAGTCATCTGGCTGTGGGTGTCGCCCACCCCGCTTTGCCTGCACGTAACTGACCACTCTTGACCCCATCTTTGACGACCAACATTGCGCGTCGCAGTGTTTATCTCATGCAGGGACACTTCGCGCGACGTCGTGCGTGTTACGAATGCAGATGTTCAGCGAGCCAGTGCGGAGCAGCCATCTAATACGCTATGCAAGCACCTCAAACTTGCGGCGGCTCGGTCTGCTCTAGAGTCTAATCGTATGCTTTCTTGGCGCAAGATGGCAGCGTGGTTCCGTCTTTGTAGTTCCAGCGGGCATACTGGCGAACCGGCGACGAAGCATAAAGCATCCATCCCCGATCTATGCAAGGGGACGGCTGGAAGGACAAATCCGCTTCCGCTCACCGTGGTCGCACGGTAAATCTCCAGTGCATGTTGGCCATGATGCATGATGCGTCACCACCAGCGCAACACGCTCATCGCCACCACAGAGCCACGAACAACAGCGCAGCCGTGAATAGCAGCCAACGCACACGTGCTCGACAAGGGCCACTAAACGTGAGCCACCCCAGCAACGAGCGTCATCCGACTGACTGACCATCACTGTAGATGGCTGCCGTCACCTCGGCACAAAGGTGCCGTGCGCGGATGATCAGCGGAGCAGGTGATGACGAAGCGCAAGTGCGACCACCGCAGTGGGTGATGTGGTTACTCCGGTCTGCCCTGTTGGATACGATGGGAAGCTAGCACCTCCCACCGGAGACATCAACCTTTCCCACTAGTACTGGTCTTGCATAGACTGTTCCCGAACGATGTCAAAGGCGAATCACCGAGTCTTCTGTTTGGGATCGCACCCTAGTGACTTTGCCGGCCCAGATCAAGTGGGTATGCGTTGGTCTGACGTGACGCATACAGCCAACGATATTGACCATCAAAATCGTCGTGGCCACCGCTACTGCGCTGCTGCCGACACGGGTACCGCGGACCATCTTACAGCTCTCTAGCCATGCATGACCAGACGCATACATGCTCGACTGAGACAGTTGAACGTGAGCCACCCCCACAACCCGCGTCATCCGACCGACCACTGTACGTGGCCAGCGTCGGCTGGGTGCAGGGGTGCTATGCACGGATGATCAGTGGAGCGGTGTCAACATCGGCTCAGTAAAGAGCATGCAATGGCTATACCGGTCGATCGATGCAATCCGTGTCGCGTCGCGCCGTTTAGAGCGAGAGCGAGCTCAAATCGAGTGAGAAAGTTATGAGAAGAGAAGGGAAAGAAATGATACGCTCAACAAGGAGGTATTTATATATATGCAGCCCTGCAGCTCATTTGCAATTGCGATCGCGTGTAGCTGCGGTGTCATCGGGTTCGAGGGTACGCACCTTCCACTCAGGGAACATACGTTGTTCAGACCTTGTGGTGCTAAGGTCCCAGTTACCAACTAGTCTTACGCGCCATACCGGGGGAGTTGCCCAGGCCTGAGGACCCAGGGGGCATGCGACCTCCGGTAGGCTGGTTGCAATTTCTTCAAAATTGGATGATACACGCTCTATTCAACCCTTCTGCGCCAGATCCAACTCTTCCACGTCCACGGCAGCCATCTCAACCTCCTCCTCCCCCTGGTCTTCCTCGACTTGCAACAATTCTCGGGGGATTATCGAGTTCAAAATGACCGCCACTAATCCGGCAGCCAAGACTGTCAATGCGAACCACACCTCGTGGTCAGCTAGCGCTCGTCACATGGCGCTCGCACTCACATGGTGTACTTAACACGATCGTGATCGAGTCAAAGAGACCTTGCAAACCCGAGTTGGGGTCACGAACGCCGTCAAACAAGAAAGTGAACACATTCGGCATGAGTAGATCGCCGATGCCAAACGACATTGCAGCAGCAAGAATGAACCGATCGCGGCGGGTATAATCCACGAAGGAAAGGACGCGGAACCCAGAGACGACCACGCTTGCGAAGAGAAAGGTAGTCACACCTCCGAGGACCGGGCTTGGGACTGTAAAGTTCCTATGAGAACAAAGTCATGCGGGGGGCATGGGCACGTACTGGCAAGGAAAAACCCAGAGACCTTGCCGAGGACACCAAAAAGGATGAGGAAAGCACAGCACCATCGACCAGCGGCACGGTTTGCACAGCGAGTCAACGCGATGACACCGTTGTTCTGAGGTCACAGATTAGCGAGTGTTCCCCTTGATGAGTCATGGACAGAACCTACCTGCGCAAAAATGGACAACGGCGTCACGGTAAACAGTGCAGAAATAAATCCTCCAAGACCATCACTCTGAGGAAGGGTTAACAAAATCGAACAGAACACAGATGCAATTTAAATGTACTCACCAAAACACCACCTTGGATGCGTGAGTCAAAGTCATCGCCAGTAACCTCCAGGCGAGACACTTCTGCAGAAGCTGTGATATCGCCTATTGCTTCCATCGCGAGAGACACTGAGGCGAGAGTGAGACGCCAGATGGGAACGTGATGCAATACCTAATATGGATATGCCTACCGTAGACTGCCAGCATCGGAAGGATAGCCGGAGGGTAGACACCGATTTTGAACGTGTGCACCCTTCTCGATATGAGTATCACGCACGCCAAAAACAAGCGCTGAACATACCACAAGAATGTAATGGTGGGCGTGGATGTAATGGTGCTACCATCAATATATCCTGCAGCACCTGCGACGATGCACCCCATAGCAAGCCCGACCATGATGCTCGCGTTTTTCAAGAACGGAGAACCAAACAGTTCAGTGATGATGATGGTGACAAACGAAAGAAAGCCAAGACCGATGAACTCCGGTGAGCCCCATCTAAGTGATAAAGTCAGACATCCTTGCCAATCACACCCAAGAGACTTGAACTTTCTTACGGAAGCGCGTGCTTGGATGTAGTGGTAGGGCACAAAGAGAGTGGACCACTAGCAGGACGTGCTTGGCAACCGTTTGATCCTCCACCCCAATTGGCTATCCCAGACGAACCGATGAGCGACGCACCGATCATGACGATGACGGTTCCTGATCCACATATTCGCAAAAGTGGTCTTCAACGTCCAGAATGAGCACTCACCGGTAACCATCGGTGGAAATATGCGCTGCAGCGTGCGCGGGGGAATAAATGATAATCCAATTTCGAGGAACGAACATATCAATGACGTGCCTAGATGAATCCGAGCAGACCATCAATGGCCTTGGCAGAACAAAACTTTGTGACCGACCTACCGAGAACCATACCGTATGCGTCAGGGCACGCGCCACGAGTCACACTACCATCAGCAGCGGTAACAGAGGGACAGGTCCCATCAGCATACATGGCGTTAAAAATCTTCCAGATGCACCTTAAGGCTGAACTCGAACGCCAGAGATAGAGAGAATACATACAGCATTAGCAGTGCTGAGGGTGGCAAAACTAGTTCCGACCACAGATAATAACCCAGTACCGAGATAGTACCCTTTCCAAAGCTTCATTCGTGACATTTGAACGAGACTCAAAATCCCTGAGAGCAGGGGCTTTGTGCAAGGAACTTTGAATCAAACGGGACCACCAACCACAACCAATGAGCGACGCAGATATCATATAGGCAGAGGTTTGCGCATCGAGGGCCAACGAGCTGGCAAAAATGATCGGGGGCGTGATCAAACCAGCAAGCATAGCGAGCGCGTGCTGCAGCCCGCTCGCCATTGCCAGGACGAGCGGCAACTCATCGTCGATGCCGTAGAAGGGTGGCTGTTTCCTTCGGTTCGGTGTCCTGCCACCGATCGAGAAAGGCAGGATGGGAAAGCAGAGCCAGGCGTAGTCGTAGTCGCCGAGCCAGCCTTTTCTGGTGGTCACCTTGCGATGGACGATGCGCGCGTGGTGTCGGACGTCAAACCGCGAACGTGGACCTGGAGGCCCGATGGCTGCGAGTGGGTGGCCCGTGACTGAAGATTTGGTAGACATTTTCAGTCGAAATTCGTGAGCCCCGGTCACCAGGTGTTCACCCAGTCAGGATCCTGCGGATCCACGAGGTCGAGGTAGAAGGACGGGGGTAAGCGGTCGAACATCGATTTCGGGGCGGGTTATCGCGGGACGGGGCCAGGGACGAGACAACCTCAAACAAGTCACCCCAGACTTGGCAAGGCTTATCCTGTAACGGGGATAGATAAGCTACGAGCGTGGACCCATGCAGGGGACAGGTACTCGGAGGGTGTAGTTGCCGACAAACGCCGTTCAAGCCACCGCGCTGAGGTGATATGGGCGTACGTACACGTAAGTATTTTGTTAGCGACGGAATTTGTGTCATAAGATAGCAATAATTAACGTCTTTGGTGATACAACCTGCACCCTTCTCGGTTCTCCACCATTTTTTTGAGTAGCCCCAAAAGATGCTCGAAACGGATACACGAAGAATATTTTTGGTATGTGAGTGGAAAACGAATGGAAGGTGGATCGTGAGGCGCTCGGGGTTCAAA
This sequence comes from Hortiboletus flavorubellus, assembly GCA_038093115.1. Classification (NCBI taxonomy): domain Eukaryota; kingdom Fungi; phylum Basidiomycota; class Agaricomycetes; order Boletales; family Boletaceae; genus Hortiboletus; species Hortiboletus flavorubellus. Next base: position 17,246 of record JBBPRR010000188.1, read on the forward strand.
CGTTTACGAGTGCAATGCTACGAGGGTGACGGCCACAACGACACCTCCAAGTACGAGCAGCACAACAAGTGCCCACGCACAACGCCTGGCCCATCTCAGCTCTACATCCCGTATGATCTGCACGAGCTCCTGGCGCTCCGTCTCCGACTTTGAGGGTTCAAAGTTGGTGGGGGCGGTGAGTGGAGTGATCAAAATGAGGGAGCCGAAAACCCAAAGTGGCGGAAACACTGCGACAAGTGTGTGTCAGACGTCTGGGGGCCACCGACGCGAGACGAAAAGGATGCGCACGGAATCCGAATTTGAAGAGATACATCGCGAGCGTGATAGGCTCGATGTTCGAATCCGCCGGGTATGCAGGAGGCTCAGCGTTTGCACCGTAGGGCGGTGGTGGAATATCGTGGCCGTCGAGGGATGGGTATAAATCGTGTTGGCTTTCGTGCGTTGCATGCGGACGAGTCACGCCAAAAAGGTCGTCAATGGCGTCCGTGGTGGTGCCATGGGGTGTACAAATTGGAACGGCAGGGGCTCTGACTGCAGTTGGGAGCGTGACAGGGACGTGTACGCCAGTCATAGCTTGGGCCTCGAGATCAACGTCCGCAGAGGACGAAGCGCGGCGCCAGCTGCCGTGGACAGTGAAAGCGGAAGGGTTCATGATGGTGGAAAAGGCGAATGGAGCGAGGGCGGGGGGAGGGCATCAGTTTGGATATATACCCGACGCTCACCATCTAACTGATGCGTCGCACGTGGCCCTGTCGTGGGGCCACAAGAGAACGCAATCAACTCGAGAGTAACCCGTTTTGGCAATTCGCCAAACCAGTCACCGACGAACGGGTACCGATGATTGCATGTTTAGTGTACACGCGTTTCAGCACAATCCAGGCTCAGCAACTAGAAGTACATTAGACAAGGTATACAGCAGAAATTCGAAACCACGGTGCACTACACGGAAGCACCGTCCTCCCAATCCTCATCGTTATTCGTGTCCCTGGCGTGTCTGCTCCTCCCGCCCACCTCCATAAGCGCCGCCAGCCCACCTGTTCGCATCCCATTCATCCCAGGATCGACTACCGTCTCCTTCTCTAGCCGAACCCGCCCGTACATGTCGTCCCATTTTGCTGCGCTCTTGAAAAACCGCCTACGAGGGAAACCCTTGCCAGTGTCTACGTCGATAATTCGATTCGTCATGATACTCATCCGCTTTCTGCTCCGGCGGTAGGACGACCCATCAGAGTCGTATCTTTCGTCGTCGGACTCTTCTGATCCCACAGTGGCTTCCTGGAGTTTGTACAGATATCGTGCATGTTCTGAACACATTCGTTATTTCTAATCGCAGGCAGAAGGTCGTAAGAGAACGTCTGCTTACGAGCCAATCGGCGGTCCAAATCATCCATCCCACCGTCTTCCCGGTCTTCCTCCACTTCCAAGCCCAGATGTCTGCCGAGACTTTCCCGTGGGACGTCATGCATCGCAACCGACGGAGCACAGGGCAACTGCGCAAGCTGATGCAACGCGTTAAATCTCACTTTGTCTAGTGACCCATCCTTGATGTTCAGGTCGTCCATGTTATTTTCGGGAACTTCGAGGCGGTAGCGCGGACCGAACCACTCAAAGTATTCGTTCCAGGGCAAGTTCAGGTCAATGTCCTTCTCTACACCGAGAGCGCACGCAGTCTCGTACGTCCATGTTCGAGCAACATTTTTTACCGTATACCCTCCTCCGCCGAGGAGAATGAGCGGGACGTTGAAGGATCGAAGAAACTGGACAGAGTGCGCGTGACCGTTCATGGTGATGTTAAAACAGCCCAATTTGTCCCCGGCCAGCGAATCTGCACCGCACTGCAACACGACGGCACTTGGGCGGTAGACATCCATGATTTTAGATATGACCTATAGCCATGCGTGAGACACGATCTAGCTCATATCCCATATACAAACCCACCGGTTCGAATACCGTCTTGAACGAATCGTCTGTAATCCCGTCCTTGAGTGGGACATTGACGGTGTAATACTTCCCTTTACCCATCCCCTTGTCCTCCTGAGTCCCGGTCCCAGGGAAATATTCCCCAAACTTGTGAAAGGAGCACGTCATCACCCTGTCCGTCGTATAAAATGCCTCCTCCACGCCATCTCCGTGATGGCAGTCAATGTCGATATACAACACGCGCGGATAAGACCGCAGTAACTCCAGTATGCCGAGTACGATGTCATTGATGTAGCAAAACCCCGAGGCTTCGCGCTTTTTGGCGTGATGCAGTCCCCCAGCCCAGTTGATGGCGATATCAGCCGCCCCCGAGGCAATGCGCTGGGCCGCGGCTGTAAGGTCATATCAGGTGTACAGCAACATATAGGATCAACTTTAGCATGTGCCCACCTATCGACCCTCCAGCTGAGATGGAACAAAATTCAAATACACCTTCGAACGCGGGATTGTCCTCGCCGACGAGGACTGTAGGAACGATCAGAGAAAAACACGCGGAACCGTCGGATCGGCCACCCACATCGCGTGCCATGGTACGTGAGCTCCTCTGCGGTCTCGGGCGTCACCCGGTTCAGGAAATGAATGAACTCGTCCGTGTGGAAGGCGGTCATCGACTCCGGGGTCGCGCGCTTGGGGCGCTGCGCGGCGAAAACGCGTGAGTGCACGAGCAAGTAGGAAAGCGGGCGGGGGCGTACCAATACTTGCATCTTATCTAGCATACCGTACGAAGCGACCAGGTCGTGTGTGACACGCATTCGATGGGGTTTCATGGGGTGGCCGAGGCCATATGTATACGAGCCGATGTCCGCTACCAGTGGTTCGTTCGGAGAAAGCGTGAGGGAGGATCGCTAGATGGCGCACCGTCATAGTAGTATGTGACCCGCCTCTTTGACATCGAGTGGTCCTGTTCGTGATCGTTGGTAGTGTTATCGGCGTTGTCGAGAGCTGACCAACTGAAGAAGAGCAGAACTTGACCGACCCAACTGCACATCTGCACGTGACATCATTAAAACCGAAAAGGGGGTACACATAGAAGGCAGTGACACCTCCAAGACAAAAAAAAGCGAATAACATATCTCCAAAGTACCATCCATCGTGCTAAGAGTCTGTACGGCAGCCATAGTACGGAATCGAAAGAGAATATGCCACCATAATCGAGGTCCTCCATCATCGCAAGTCAATTTCCACCGTGTCTCCCACCTCCTCGGTATCATCCTCTGCAACGACCCTTCTATTTTCCTTCTCGACAGGTGGCGGAGGAGGTACTTCAACACTTGATGGCGCAATAATCTTCACCGCAGTTCCGTGTTGCATGTCCGGCGCAACAGCCGCTGTACGAGTGGTTGACTGAGAGGCAACGGGCGGCGACGAAGGCGGGGAAGTCGCGGGAGGTGATTGCGGCACGGGCGGGACAGGTGGAGACTGAGACGTCGGCGGGAATCGGAAGTTGCGATCCATTGTCCCATTGCTTTTGTGCCGTGTTTCTATCCCAGGGACTGACTTCTTGGGTGCAGCTCTCTCCGCCTTTGTGTCTCCGTCTGACTCCTCTTCCGGGGTCGTCTCGAAGGTCTTTTTGATAGTTGCTGGGGGGCTTGCGGCGGTAGTACGAGGAACTGCGGGCATCGAAGCTCGATTTGGTGCAGTCTTGTGCGCACTGGTACCGTTGACGGAAGGTTGAGAGGCCTGGGACATCGATTGTGGCCGTTGAGCGTGATAAATCGAGGGGGGAGTGACACCAAGGTAAAACCCGGAGATGGGGACCATTCTGTCGATGTCCAGCAGGTCAGATCCAAGCACACATTTTGCTAGCAGACCACTCACTTCTTTTCCATCAAGCATGCTAATATCCATTGTGGTTGGACGACTGGAATGCTGAGCTGAAGGGCTCGCTGATACTCCACCCCCGGTCCGCCAGACACATTCCCTCCGCTAGCATTGGCGCCTGTAGGAGTCATAGCCGGCGTCGTGCATACAAAATGAGTGGTGTCGATCTGAATCTTGTCGCTCCACTTCGCCCTCATCTCTCCTAGTGCAGTCTTGGCGTCCTGCAAGAGCGCTTCATCAGCTACAGTCCCGAAACACACCGAAATACCGCTCGTTTCTGCGATGGTATGGGTGCGAAGACGAATGAGATTGGATGGGAAAGTCCCTGCGGTAGTGCGTAATACTAGTTGGAAGGTGTAGGTGGTATCGACTGAGAGACCAGACAGTTTCGTGGAGGTGTTGGTCACGGCGTTGGGTATCGAAGCGAGCCGCTGCGAGTTTTTGTATATATCAAGAGAGCGTACTTTGGCTGTCGCAAGTTTCAGAGTGGGCCACTCCAATGTTACCGAAGTCTGTGTGACATTGCGGACCTGCGAGACATGTGAGGATGTGTTTCAGATGAAAGTTGAAGGTACAGCACTTCGAGCTGAGGTGGTTCCGGAGACGCGCGTCCAAAGGTCTCCAGGATATCCCGCTGAAGTCCCCAAAACTCTTGGTCGCGCTTCCGTTCCTCCGCGGTGTTTTGGTGCACTGCGATATTGACTATGGATCCGGTCGCGACACCCGGTGGTAACAAAACCGATGGAAACTCGATGAGGTGAGCGCGTTCACCTAGTAGTATCTGAGAATCCGCAGCGTAAATGAATGTGTCGCACAGATACAAAACATCGTACCGCCATGCCCGCATCTGCAAATCGAGCAGTCAAAATCGAGCGCAGTACGTCACGCTGAGGCGGGATTACGCACCGAGCTTCCCAACAGTGAACGTGAAACTGTCTTGTGATCTTTCCATGACTGCTACTGTTAATTTGCAGCCTGTGGCACTTGAATGATGTAGGGTGTCGATTATGGAGACTCGGACGTGTAAACCCTCTGGCTACGATTGTCCGGCGTTGTTATGGTGTTATTTGGTCGTGTTGAAACTCAAAGCCTTTGGCAAACAAACACCCAACATCTTGCCCTGGCCATACGTATTGTGTATACTGTGGATCAGGTTTTCTGTAAGTGGTTTTCTCAATATGTATGATATTTCCAGGCCAGTTTCTCAGTAGCCGGGATATGCGCGCCATCGTACAGTAACGGTCTCATCACCTGTTCGTGCTTGAGGGTGCCAGTAAGCCACCACCTATTTGCAACCATCAGCTGTGTTATCGGATGGCATTGATGTTGGTTGCGGGTATCGATATCCCGCAGTCATGCCAATCGACCCTCATGGCGCACGCGGACACGTTTATTGAGCTTTCGGCGATGGCTTCGCGTACCCAATGAAACTTCGTGATCTCCATTGGATCGTGTGGACTGATCCCGTGGCGGGACGACCGGATGGACTTGCCACTCGTCGAACACGTTGTGATTGGGCCGATAGCCTGATGTTGCCAATTGCGATGCGGGCGCGGCTCGTGCGTGTTTGCCATCGCGATGTGCACGAGGCACGCTTCGTCTCTTCCTTTCATTTGACCACTCGCGAATATAAAGTCTACCACCTTCATTTCTGCATTCGCTTGTTTTTAACCCACATATCTCTTTAATATCACAGTGTCTTCACATCTACGTCGCGAAACTCTAGTGCTCAAGGGATACCATGGTATTTGGCCTTTTTACCCGCAAGTCTACGCTGGACGATGCCTCAGCGTCCCAGACGAACGACCAGAGCATCCGTCTTCCTACACCCACGCCATCCATCGCCTCGGTGACTCGCCATTCGCCTCTCCGGTTCTCAACTACCCTCCGTGCTGTGCTCGGTGGTAGCACCACCGACTTGACTCTCAAAGACTCTGATCTAACGGCGGATAGCCTGGCTGAGGGAGGGAACAATGACTCCACCGCCCTGCCACCACCAGAGACACCATCCCCTCCTCCTGTCGGCTCGAACGAAACAAAGGCCCTCTATGATTTGATGTTGATAATACCACCAAAGACGCTGCATGCATACACCCTTGCACGCCTCCGCCCTCAATCGCCTCTTCCATTTGCCTCCATGTCTTCTCCCGCAACCGGATTGCGTCTCGACAACACCCCCCGCCCCCCATCCCCAAACACGGTCACCAAGCTGACGACTTTCTTCTCGACCCTTGCACCGCCTCCTTTGCTTCATTGTATGCGATGTCACAAGGACTTTTATGACATGGAAAACGAAGAGAAAGACAAGGCATGCCGCGTACCCCATGACGACGAGAGTGCGTTGGTGTCGCGTGTTTCTGGGGGTGGTTACGAAACCCTATGGGGCTGCTGCGGGCAAACCGCCTCCGGAGACGGAAGTGAAGGCCCACCGGACGGATGGTGCTACGAAGGGAGGCATACAGTGAGTGTCCCTCTTCCCGCTATCAATCCCATTCGCCCGAACCTGACCCTGTTGATCGTCACCAGACGGACATCAAACGCGCTCGATTCAGAGCCGACTCAACCATCCACAATGACAAACTGACGTCATGTCTCAAATTGAATTGTCATGGGATACGGGACCAACTTCCACGTTGCGACCCTCGTTTTTCGCCTTCCCGCCACGTAGGGACGTCCTCGGCTCGCAAATCCAATCCTTCCCCGGTCCGATCGCAAGCTTCTGTTTTAGTACCTCGTTCTGCGCGAAAGCGCCCACGCAAATCATTAAAGGATGCGTCCGGCTCCGAGAACGAAGCTGATGCGGAGAGTTTGGTAGGTCGCAAGGCCAAACACAAAGAGAAAGCTAGCGACAGCGCAGGGGAGGCGGACAAGGAGACAAGTATGGCAGTTGATGAGTCGAATCTCCTATCCAAGCCCAGGGAAAAGACAAAGTCTCGACCCATATCCCGGGCCCGCATCCCTCCCAGCCGCACCACGGCTGCGTCACTTCCCACTACAGGCTCCAACGTCACGCCAGTGGCGTCTTCCCCATCAAGGACCACAACAACAAAGCCCAAATCGACTTCTCGCAAGCTGCTCTCGCAGAGTCACACCCACCTAGCCTCGGATTCCACTGTTTCCACTCACTCACGTCCCAGGACAAGAAGTCGTGTCCAAGATGAATCACGCGCTCGAACGACACCTCTCCGAGGGGCCTCGCGGAGCCGCACCACCTCGAAGCTAACGAAAGCGGGCATCTCTGAGCGGACAAGACGTGCCAAGAAAGCATTTAAACCGCTCTCCAAGTCCCCGACTTCAGGGGACGAACCAGAGGCTGAAACAGACGAGGACCGCGAGAGCGATCATGAAGGGAGGGGGAGAGATAGGAAGAAGAGGCGGCTGGGACGGGGCTGAGCGGATGTATTATCGTGCTGTTCTGGTACATACTGCTACAAGATATTCTATTGTCATATTTTATCATTATCAAGTGTTACGATCGGCGGAGTGTCTTCTATGACAAATGTTGCCGGATATCGGCGTGAGAACTGATGTGTATAGTCGTGTGTGAAGCGAAACGCTCCTTCTTTATGACCAGCTCGAAGGCTGCGATGCTCACTACACACAGGACGTTTTCGCGTCCAATTTCGTGAGCGGGTCAAGGTCTGAGCATACAATCCCCCTCGATCGGCTCTCGCAGGGCCCAGTTGTAACCAACTGAGCGGCATACCAGAAAAGCAGCCGTCTCTTGTTAACCCAGGACCCTGATCAACAGGCGAGGTGTAGGGGGACATGGCTTTGAAAGGTGTCGCGGGGATCGGGCGAGGTACAGCCTCGACGTCACTTTTATCTCCTCAAGTGTCCCGCATGGGACGCCTTGCTCGCGGGATGGCTAGCTTCGCTCGCAGGTGCAGAGGTCCGCTATCTCTCTCTGTGTCTATCCTGGAATTCAGAAGGGCAGACGTCACCTGTTGCATGCTGGTTCCATATCGAATAAAGAGAGGGAAGTTGATTATCTCGCATCCTGCTCAAGCAGTTGGCTTCCCTCGCGACAAGAAATGGCTTTTTATAGCCGGAGTACGTGCCACTCTTGTTTCGTGACGACAGGTGCGCACTCTCCAGGGGTACGAGAAGGTCGTCGTCGTCCTTGAGCGTTCTCGTCCTTGAGTGCACTTTGCAGCGCACGCTCCAGAGCGAGCGTGAAACTCGATTCAGACTATTCTCGGATTGGTCATCAATTTTTTGCTTTTGCCTCCATTATGGAGGAATCAGGATTCCTGTTTTCAGTCTTGCTTTTGACGCATCACACTGCCCATTTCGTACAAGTAAGCTTGATCTTTGCTGAGGTGCTGTCACTGATGAGTTCTTCCCCTTTGCAAGGTCACAACAGAGGTGAGTAAGTACTCTTTCCCTGTCCGATATACTGTATCCAGTGAGCGCACGCAATTGTATGTGCCTCGGCCCATCTCCCCAGCGCTTCGCGTCAGAGTACGAGAATGCTTGGATCTGATCGATTCAATAAATTTCCACGCATGGTCCGATCAGTTTTTGACATGGTTCAGGCTTGGACTCGGTTTCTCTTCCATCAACTATACCAGCTCGAAGGTCACGAAGCCCGCCTCGTGTCAGATTGTTCTCTGTCTGATTTCGTGAACGTGCCAAGATTTTGGCGTACGACCGCCTTTGATCAGCTCTCGCGGGACCCGGTTGTGATCAGTCGAGCGGCATACTAGAAGAGCGGCTCAACGGGTGCAGAGGGTCATGGTGTAGTGGGGACCAGACGAAAGACGGCGCGTGTTGGGCCTTTTCCCTCCAACTCCTCCTTTACATTTACAGTAATAAGATGCCTGGTCCTGCATGCTCGTCTTCTACTGGCACGAAAGACAGGTTCGCCTCTATCCTACTGGGGCTCTCAGATCCGCAGTTGCAGATTTGTGCCGGAAAGGTCCCAAATCGATCCCCAGGAAAGCGTTTAAACCGCTCTCATCGTCCCAACTTCAGGGACGAACCAGAAGCTGAAACAGACGAGCACCGGAGCTGAGCGGTTGTATCCGTACTGTTCTGGTACATACTGCTACAGGATATTCTATTGTCACATTATCGACTGTTACGAGGTATGGCGCTCCAGCTTCTCGTAGATGACACTCGTGTCGCTGAATCGATATCAGCGTGAGAATTGATGTGGCGCATGGTAGCCGTGTGAATCGATTTAGGGCAACGCTCTCTTTTCATGACCAGCTCGAAGGCTGCGATGCTCACTACGCACAGGACGTCTTCGCGTCCAATTTCGTGAGCGGGTCAAGGTCTGAGCATACAATCCCCCTCGATCGGCCTTTGCAGGGCCCAGTTGTAACCAACTGAGCGGCGTACCAGAAAAGCAGCCGTCTCTTGATAACCCAAGACCCTGATTCACAGGCGAGGTGTAGAGGGACATGGCTTTGAAAGGTGTCGCGGGGATCGGGCGGGATACGGCCTCGACGTCACCTTTATCTCCCCAAGTGTCCCGTATGGGGACGCCTTGCTCGTGGGAGGCTAGGTCGCCCCAGGCATAGATGTCTCATAGTCTCGTAACCTTCATCCGTGGAATTCGGAGGCACGGACGTTTGGAGACGTTCGGACGTCACCTGCACATGCCGGGTTCCACATTGGGTGGAGGGAGTGGCAGCTGACCATCCTTGCCATTACGGGTGCGAATCGTTCCATCCCGGCAAGAAGGGCTTTTATAGCTGGAGTACGCTCCAGGGGTACGAAGAGGTGGTCGTCACCCTTTGGCATTCTCGTCCTTGAGTGCACTTTGCAGCGCACGCTCCAATGCGAGCGTGAAACTCGATTCAGACTATTCTCGGACTGGTCATGAAAATTTTTGGCTTTTTTTTTGCCTCCGTTATGGAGGGTTTCTGTGTTTCGATCTTGACTCGACACATTGTAACGCCCATTTCGCACAGGTAGGTCTGATCTTTGCTTAGGTGCTGTCACTGAAGCGTTTTTCCCCTTTGCAAGGTCACAGCAGAGGCGGTTAGGAAGTAATTGAAAAGTATTCGCCGTTACGTCCCTGCGTGTACTCCTGCCTATTAAATATACTATATCTAGTGAGCGCATGTAGCTCTATCCGCCTCAGCCCATCGCCTCGGTGTGCGAGCATGCTCGGATCTGATCAGTGATGGATTGACAATGTTTTAGTTGCCACCAAGTTTACACATGGTATTGTCTCGATTTGCCTCGGCGGCCATCTAGATTGCTTGGAAACAAGATCTACGTTCTGGCCCGATCAACTTGATCAGCTCAAAGGTCATAAGTTCACTTGCGTGGAAGCTGATTCTCCGTCTGGCCTTGTGAACGAACCAAGGTCTGAGCGCATAATCACCCTTGATTGGCCCTCTCGGGGCCCAGTTGTGAACAGCTGAACGGCATACCTGAAGAGCGGCTGCTCTCATAGTCCTGAGACATTCCATGGACAGGCGGAGTGCGGAAGGTCATGGTCTTAGAAGGTGTCGCAATGGATCAGGTGAGAGATGCGTCACCTTCTTCCTCTTGCAACTCCCTTGTATATTTAATTGGATTCCTTATCCCGCACGCTCGCCTTTTACTGGGGCGAAAGATAGGCTCGTCTCTATTCCACTGGAACTCTCGGACCCGGAGTGGCATATTCCTGTCAGAAATGTTCGAGTCAATCGCTTAGTAGAAATGCATTTAAACCGGTCTCAATCCCCCAACTTCAGAGGACGAAGCAGAAGCAGAAGCAGACGAGCACCGTGAAAGTGACCATGAAGGGAGGAGGAGATATAGGAAGAACAGGCGAGTGGGGCAGGAGTGAGCGGTTGTATCATCGTGCTGTTCTGGTTGCCACAGGATGACCTATTGTCATATTAGTATCAACTGTTACGATGCTATGGGGCTCCTGCCCGGAAGTCAGTGTGAGAATTGATGAGTGGCGCATGGTAGTGTGTGAATCGGCTCAATGAGACGCCCCTCTTTTCATGACCAGCTCGAAGGCTGCGATGCTCACTACGTACAGGACGTATCTGCGTCCAATTTCGTGAGCGGGTCAAGGTCTGAGCATACAATCCCCCTCGACCGGCCTTTGCAGGGCCCAGTTGTAACCAACTGAGCGGCATACCAGAAAAGCAGCCGTCTCTTGATAACCCAAGACCCTGATTAACAGGCGAGGTGCAGAGGGACATGGCTTTGAAAGGTGTCGCGGGGATTGGGCGAGGTGTGGCCTCGACGTCACCTCTATCTCCCCAAGTGTCCCGCATGGGACGCCTTGCTCGTGGATTCTGGGACGGCAAGTCCCGCTCCAGGCGTAGATGTCCACTGGGTCATTACTCTTCAATGGGGAATCCGGCAGCACGGACGTCCGGACGTCACTTGCTGAGATACGGTTTCACATCAGTTGAAGAACTAGAGCCAGCCGATCATCCCGCTATTATTGGAGTGCGATTCGTTTCATCCCGACAAGAAGGGCTTTTACGGCCGGAGTACGTGCTATTCGTCCAGAGGTGCACGCTCCAGGGGTACGAAGAGGTGGTCGTCACCCTTTGGCATTCTTGTCCTTGAGTGCACTTTGCAGCGCACGCTCCAGAGCGAGCGTGAAACTCGATTCAGACTACTCTCGGACTGGTCATGAAAATTTTTGGCTTTTTGCCTCCATTATGGAGGGTTTCAATCTTGATTCGATACCCCATTTCGTACAAGTAAGTCGAATCTTTGCCGAGGTGGTGTCAATGACGCGTTTTTCCCTTTGCAAGGTCACAACAGAGGCGGATGGTAAGTGCTGGTAAGTGCTCGAAACATATCCACTCTTAGAATCGCATGTACTCCTGCCTGTCAAATATATTATATTCAGTGAGCGTACGCAATTGCATGTGCCTCAGTGCTTCACCTCGGCGTACAAGTTTGCCCAGATCTGATCAATGATGGTTTGACAATGTTCTAGTTGTCACCAAGTCCGCACATAACCTTGTTTCAATCTGCCTCAGCGGCCATCTGATTCAATGAATCTCCACGCATGGGTCAATTTCTGAAATGGTTGTTGTAATGGCACTAATGTGGTAATTGTTTGGCAACCAGAAGTTCAGGCTTGCTCAGTTCCCACCTCCGGCAAGATGGTTCTCCGTCCTATCTCGTGGACGGACCAAGGTCTGAGCGTACTACATTCACCCTCGACCGGCTCTGTCAGGGTCTAATCGTGGACAACCGAGCGGTATACCAGAAAAGCGGCTGGCCCTCAGGACACTCCAGGAGCAGGCGAGGCGCAGAAGGTCGTGGCTTGACCTTTTCCCTCCGACTTCTCCTTGGTGTTGGATACTTGGCCTTGTCCCGCATGCTTGCATGAATTTGAAGGGTAGGTTCCCTCTATTCTACTGGAGTTCTCGGGCCCGGGGTTGCAGGTTTGTGCCTAAAATCACACTGGCGCTGGACTCAACGATGGAGGCAGCTTGCACTGTCGGTACGGTGCTCGCTGGATAAGCATTCCTTTCGTAGCGGGAGTCCGTCTGTGAGCACGATTCGTGGCGTGAAACTCGATTTGGACCATTCTCGGGCTGGTCCGAGCGTATATGATGTTTACATGCTCTTTCTCCCCCGCGGTCGGAGGCTTCAATTTTTTCTATGCTCCCAGCCTCACTTCGGGATTACTTGGATGCCCGCCGGGGATGTTTGGACGCTTTACAGCCTGCTGGCGTATGGAATATTTACCCATCATGATAGTTTACTCTTAGTACCGCCGGGGAGGTTTCCCGTGCGGTGGGTAGTCATGCATCACGAGCCTCCCAGTTTTCTGATAAGGCCTTATAATGCCTTAGTAATAAATCAAATTTGTATATAGTATAAAATAAAATATTCATCTTGTAAGCCTTTATAAGCCCTTTATAATGGTAGGTCGTCTGGAAAATGAGAGTCGGATGGTCAGTGACTACAAAGATCACACAACTTGGCAAGTTATCAGTTAGGTCAACATCCCTCATAATGGTAGGTCTTCTGTAAAATAAGTGTCAGACAGTTAGTAAATAAACACATTAAATGGCCTGGAGAGGGTTGCCAAGGTTTATTGCTTTGGTGGGTTAGATATATCCCTTGTAACGGTAGGTCCTGTGGAGAATGAGTGTCGAACAGTTAGCAAAGGCACATATCACCCAAGTTAGTAAGAGTTGCAAAGATTTGTTAGTATGATTCAAGTGTGTAAGTAGTGCCATACTGGGGCCACTGGAGGAGGGCTATCAACGACACGACATCTCGCAAGGAGTTCATCCAAGTTCAACTTGCTGCAATAGAGTCAGCTTGATGTCAACGTCAAATAGGGGTCAGAGAGGGGGATACGCGCAACATGTGCATTGTAGAAGCAGAGTTCCCCGACTTGACCACTGGTATATTCATTTGCACTGGACAACGTCCTTGTGATGGTAAGCAATTTCGAACTGCATGATTACGAAGGAGAAAGTATATCAGACGGGGAGTAGAGGCAACCAAATGGAATTTTTACACATTGCCTTCTTCATCGCTCATCATATGATAATGTACAGTGAATGTGATTAATAATTCGCTCACAAATAGTACACTGGTTGAACTATACGACAGGCGAGGAACTAGTAGTGATACGGCGTGTCCTCAGCGACTTCGCTACAGACTTCTGAGCGGAATGGTCTCGCTCAATCTGAAAAGCAAATGTCGATCCGAATACTCTCCTGCACTTTCCAATCAGTGCCAATTATGATGCGAAACGGCTGATGGACTGACCTGCTCCACCACAACAAAAGATCATCAACTAACCTTTTGTCTTCCTCAGTTTTGGTTTCCTCGAACCATTCTACTATCGCCTCATAGAACTCATGGGTATCGAACACACCATCGACAATCGCCCACGAACCAACAGAGGACAGGGCAAAACGAACCTATCAGGCAGTCCAGAGATCAGTTAGCATCATAATCAATGTTAACGATAAGTGGTCGACTTACCTGACAAGCCACATAGGCTATGGCGCGCGGTTCAACTGTCTTCATACCTATTAGTTTCGCCACGTGAGTCCGTGTCCGCCTTTCACCTCGGTGACGTCTCGATCCTTCGGGGCTCTCATTCTCCAAGGCCTCTGCGGCACTCGGAGAAATAAAAATAGCTTTGAAGGCCTGGAACAGAGAATCAGTAACGACGTAAGTTTTCGTGATGCAGGACTCACCTTCTCTAAGATTTCGCCCTTAAACAGGCCGTTGTCAGGGTTGTTAGCATCAAACTGGCCACCAGCATATAGGAACGCCGGCCAAGACTGGGCGGTGACAAGATAGTCAGGGTGGAACTCGCGTATATTCTGCCGTTGGCTGTATTGTTATGATGGTAAGTTGTTGTCACAGCACAGAAATCACTTACTTGGCATCGTTCCAGTCATAGTCGACTGGACACAAAAGGCGTCCAGTCGCATCATTGTAGAAACCTCGCCCAGTCTTGTCTTCTGTGCTGAGGGGGGGTTCAGGTCTCGGTGTGCGCTGCATGAGCCAGTTGACGACCAATACTTTTAGCCTGCGAGTATCGTCAGCACGGCTGCTGTCAGCGCCTTGTCCGAGCTGGGTCCTCCTGAGTTCCATTGTACAAAGCCAAAGGCATTAGATTTCTCACCTGCTGTAGAGCATCGCGCAGGTCGGTCGAAGGGATGTCACGAACAGATGGAATCCACCGTAGTAGTCGCTTGTAGGACTTGTACAAATGGTCCTCCCTTGGTAGCACTGTCAACGACGTTGATAAGCAATGCATTACATCACGAACCGGTGTGTGTAGTTGACCATGACACCCGTGTTAGTATCGTGTGCTCGTCGGTCAGCCTCTGCTAACATGTCATCGACACTGCTGTGGAGAGACACGAGGCGTCTGATAACACGACCTTTATGGCAGAAATTTCCAGGAGCTCTACCAAAGGAAATGTCAGTCAATGGGCACACAGAATGGTTGAAATATACTCTGCGATTCGCTCTGGTGGTTCCCGGAATTCAGCATACGGTCGTGCACCGAGATTATATGTTGTATCTGTTGCATCAGGATAGTGGGGTCGACGCTCTGGGACGAGTCATTTGCACTGGACGCTATTGGGTTGACGCTCTGGGAGGAGACGGTTGCACTGGTCATTGTTCAGGGATAGAACAGAGTGGGGCAAACGCGTACACGACCATCTGACTCCATAGCACTTATAAGTTGAAGTGACGAAAGCGGTGGCATGTAACGAAAAGCCTCACCTTTCTGTCCGTTCACCCGGTAGCGATGACGAGACGTGGGTTAGCCTAGTCCATCTCCCAGACAATGCCACGCCATGGCCTGGCCATGGCGATACCAAAGCCTCCTCTTGCTGTCCAGAAACGGAGTCTTCGCATAACGTGTAGTATCAGCCGATAAGAAGACTCGCTTAACTTAGTGGCTTGGCCATGGCCACACCAAAGCCTCTTCTTGTTGTCCACTGGCCGTCCGAGCATCACGTAAGGGTGTACCACGTTGAGATGCAAGCGGTACCTGGACGAGAGTTGGGATCATTGTCTGCGCTGTATAGCCATATAATACTTACGAATCCTTCGGTGCAGTCGGTAGGATTGCAGAGGCGGCAGATATTGCGTTACGAATAAGCAAGCGTGGGCGAGTCGGGTTGGATCGGCTGCGGTAAGCTGGTGAGCGTGATCCTTCCGCTATATTTCCTAGCAAGATACTTCAGTAGATCGAACACCGAAAAAATCCCCCCCCTTACGTTCCGGAGGTCAACTTCACTCCCCACCGTCCACCACCTGTCATTTTGCCTATGGTCGCCACTCCCAACCTTTGCAGGACGAATATGTCCAATGAGCTGGAGCGAATGGTTTTTCTATCAGCGAGTAGAACGCCGCACGAACTGGCCAACTACATACGGGTGGCCCATCGCGTAAAAGCATGGTAAGTACTCCAGACTGTTTTCTTACGTGGAGTTCAAATTCTTCCTGCGAAGGATCGAGCCTATTCTGTACAGAAAAATCAGGATCTTGTCCAAAGCCCATGCAGAGAGCCTCTTACATTCACTCACCACGCGGTCGAAGACTGTCCTCTATCTTCAAATCGGCATGTCTGTCCCCCCTGGCACTGTTGCAACGCTCCTGCGCCGCTGCCCTCATCTGATCAGCCTCGCCCTACATGGGGGAGGTAATAGTCTCTGTCGATTCCACGTCATCCTCAATGCGCTCAATAACCTCACATACCTGAGGTACCTTTCGGTCGATCCCGCCATGTTTTTTCAAACGCACTTCGTGCATCTCCCGGACACATCTGTATTCCATCGTGTTACGCATCTGGATCTAACCACTCACTGGGCTTTGGACACAATCGCTAGCGGGTTCCAGCATTTATACCGCTTGACACACCTGTCAATGACCTGGAAAATGAGCCGCACGGCCACTCACGGCTTAACGGCACTGCTCCAGCATCGAAAATTCAAGTTGGTGTTGCTGTGGTTGGGTGAGATCGATGGTCAAACTAGGGTGATCAGGAACCTGCTCAAACGGGGGCTAGACGACCCACGAATAGTTTTGCTCCGCCAAGCAAGCAATTGGTCAATGGAGCTGAGTGGTGGTTTCTGGTTGCATGCAGAGCGCATAATTGCCTGGCGCGAGGAGAACAAAAGTAAGTAACATCAATGATGCTAGGACGAGACTAACCTTCATTGCAGTCACTACCGTAGAGCGCCCTACGATGTTAGAGGATGTCACTTCCGTTTATACGCGAAACCTTGATTATCAGACCTTACCATGGGAGCGAGATTAGTATAGCACGCGGAGGGGGTACAATCGATAGTCAGCGGGGATGGGTGTTGTGACGAGAGGGAAATTAGCGCTATACGAGGGGGTTGTAAGTGCGGTACGAGAGCGATTGCGCAAACAGTGGGATAGGACTTATGATCATGAGTGCGGGTTTGAGGAGTAAATCTCGAGATGAGAGTCGTCATTAGTGGAACGCGGGTCAAATAAAAGCGCGCTTGTACTCGTCCGAATAGGTAGGAGGTTGCTGGCAAGGGAATGCGACGAAGAATTGTAAGGTGCGAATATGTAGTACGTACCACTGAGTAAACCGTACTCTTGGCTCCTGTAAAATCGGCACGCTTGTACACGTCCGGATGGGCGGCCTGAGTGGAGGATGCTGGCAAGGGTATGCGGAGGTGAGGTCCCTTGGAGGTGCGCGGAGGAAGTATAAGAGAAAAAAGAGGAGAGGAAGACGCTTCAGGGAGCCTCCAACCCCACTGACGCTCGATGCGAGGTGGCGACGGGGCGACTCCGTGGACACAAAGTCCAGAAGCGTTCTCTGCGCGACACAAAGTCTGACCGCAGAGATAAAGGGTTGAGCGGCACAAAGCCAACTCAGGGGGGGAATGTTCCGAGCGTTGGTCGGCGCGAGGTCTTGAAGGAAGGCGGGCAGTGGCGAGGGCGGCGGCGAAGGCAAGGGCGGCGGCAATGGCGGTGGAGGGGGAGGGTGGCAGCAAGGGCATGGGGCGATCTTCGTCCCTTCGGAAGGGACGAAGGTAGTGGGTTGTGAGAACTTGGTTGGACTTTAAGGTTTAAACTCAGTACCCACTCCGACAGAACGGTGGGCTCTACATCACAGTCACCGTAGCACATAGTATGCCCCTCAGCGACACAAGTCATCAATCTTCCAGCCCTTCTCTCACCTCCCTGCTCGACTCCGCGCCTTCATCCTCCATACCCAGTCCTAGCGAGAGTAACCAAGTCATCGAGCCTCAGCGTATCAAGTCCAAGTTCCCACTCGACAACGGCTGTATCAGACAGCCAGGCATTAGAAGAATGTCCGCTTCGGACACTCTCGCTCATCCACGCCACATCTCACTCAGTCCCCCCCCTTCCCCTGTGTACAGAAACCCCGACAAACAAGATGCTAGTCTCGA
>JBBPRR010000189.1:0-34700 GCA_038093115.1 Hortiboletus flavorubellus
CAGCGCCTGCCCCATAGCGACGAAATCACCAGGGTTGTAGAGATCCAAGAATCCCCAACCAAACTTTGCTGCCTAAAAATCCACAGCTTGTCAAAGCAAGGCAATTCCAAGTCGCAAGGAACTGACACTGAGAAGTCGGCGTTGCCAGTATGGTTCCCATTCGTGGCCCGCAGCATCGATACATTCGTTGACAGCCGCTGCAAGTTCAGGTCGAACGCTTCGAATGCTCTCGTCTGCCTTGGACGAACGCCGAATGAAGCTCTCCCAAGCATCAAACAATATTGCAGATGGAGACGTTGAACCTGGCCGCAAAACCGACACCGACGATGCTACAGGGGGATTAGTCCACGAGGCACCCATCGAGTATTGTCCGTACCGGGCACTTTCTGTATGAAATCAGAAACCTCTTGGCCAATGACACGCACGCCATCGACTTCTGTGACTGCAAACGTCGCTCCAGAATAGAAATACCTGTTATACATTTACATTTCTTCGTGTGAGATTCAATGCGCAGTGTAACTTACCGCAGAGTGTCACCAGACGGTCCGACCAAGAGTGCAAGATTGCTCCACGTGACAAGAATAGCGTCGTTCCCGCACCACGCCACTTGGTTTACTGGACCCTCTGCGCCGGCGGTCTGGGTGTCAAATTCCGCAGGGCTGCGTTGAAAGTCGGTCGAGACGACCCATAAAAGACCACTGTAGTTCAAGAGGGCCAACAACTTGCCATTCGGTGACGGAGACACCCTCAAGAACGGCCCGCGCGCCACACGCTGATCTAGACTCTCCAGGTTATCGACGGCCAGAATCGTCGTCTCCACCGACAGTAACACTTCGACATGTCGCGAAATATTCTGATCAGGTGGAATAACGGCCCACGCATGTGGCGGTTCAGACAACCCTATGTTCCACCGCTCAGTCCTCTCACGCCAAATACGCACGCGTCACCCACACACCAGGATTTGTCAACGTGAGCGGCTTGCCACCCTCCCAGTCTTTGATCTCCAGAAGCGTCAACGATCCCGTCAGAGCCACCAATCCATTCTCATGGATACGGGCGTCTATTATCCCCAATTCTCCGGCTTCTGACCCGAGGGAGTGTTGTTGGTAGTCGCCTTGGAGGTCGTATAATCGATAGACACCCTCTTCGTTGAGTACTACCAATCGTTCGTCGGTAGTCCATCCGAAGCGAATTATTTTCCCCTGATCCCACTGTCCGCTAGTTCGTCGACATTGTCACCCAAAGTGTAGGA
Source organism: Hortiboletus flavorubellus (assembly GCA_038093115.1). Classification (NCBI taxonomy): domain Eukaryota; kingdom Fungi; phylum Basidiomycota; class Agaricomycetes; order Boletales; family Boletaceae; genus Hortiboletus; species Hortiboletus flavorubellus. The sequence goes on from JBBPRR010000189.1 coordinate 1,253, forward strand.
GAAATAGAATGCTCACATTGAGTAACAGTAACCCCTCGCCCGCGGAAGAAAACACTTGAATCTGAGACCTCGAGAAAGCAGGACCAGCGCGACTGATAGCGATTATTTTTGACGTATCGCGCATAAGCGCTGCAAGGCAGGTGGGCGGAATCAGCACGCACGTCGGACGCTTGCTGTAACCGAGTGCACGCACCAATTGGTCCACCGTTTCGACACCCAGCAATGATGAAGTCGCTCAAGTCAGGGAGTTTACCTGGTATTGAGTAGAGCTGCAAACGTCGGTAGAACACGTTTCCTTCCGGCATTGCTTCCCAGGTAGTGGTCGGGTGCTCGACAACGGAGTCCATCGCGTCGTTTCGTGCGATGTGCTCCCCACTGGTTGATTGGAAGATGTAGATGACGACTCGCTCAAATAGTAATATCGAACTCCCAAGTGATGCACTTTGAGAGAGTCGAGCTCGGAGTGAAGCAAGACACACGGTAGTACAATATTTGTGTTGGCTGGTGTTGTGTACAAATCAACCAAGCTCCCTCCCGCATTCGGAATCACCTCGTCAGTGCTGGAAAGAATGAAGTATGCATACACAACTAGTCGAGTAATACATGCGTTACAATGCCTCACAACCCACGGAATTAGTGCACAAGAGTCCGAGATATTATGAGCTGAATAATACGAATCAAAATAAAATAGATGCCAGCGCTGCCTCTACACCATGGTTGCCAGGGTTCGTCTCAGAGATTAATACACTTTGATGGGGAGGCGCATCCCCACGGCGTCTTGCCCGACCAAGACAGAAACATCAAGGTAATACTACGACAAAAATGGTGAGATGCGCTCAATCACCGTGCGTAGCAACAGTTCTCACCTTGACGCTGAATCCGGACCAATCCACACTGGGCAACATGTCCTTCGACAGCTGCACATTCCCTTTGTAGAGTCCATCAGGAAGATTGTATGACACGTCGTTCGTCCGAGGACGTTTTGGGAAACCAATAGAGACTTGTGTTTGCATGGTTCGCGATGCGAAGAAAGCTTCTTGTGGGAGCTGAGGCAACAATTTGTGTGCGGAAAGCGGTTCATCCCGGGTGCGAGATCCAGTGGGTGTCCTGACCGATCGCTTGAGCAGCCTGTACCGAGGTGCGCGCGGGGTCATTTGGTTGTCCGACTCATCACTGGCAGGCGGTGTATCCGGAGGAGGTGGTGATTGCGAGGTGCGTTGTGGGAATATGGTAATTTTGCGGATAAGGGATACAGCTATCGTAGCATCAGCAGCAATTTCTTTGACCAAACAAGGTGATCTAGTGTTTGTTGCAAATACAACAAAGTATGGGATGGAACTGCAGCGGAAAAACGAATGGGGCCGGGGAAGTGCCACCTGAGATGCGAGTCATCAGTCTCGTCTTCAAAATTGGGCCACATATGAACCCACAGCACAGTTGAACGGAATCGGACGTTCGGACATCAATGGCATTTCCAGCCAAGATTCCGTTTTCATAGGAAAGCCGTCAACGGATTGGAAATCGGTATCCGGTTGGAATAATACAGGGGCTTCTAATCTGGAAGGATATGGTGAGATCCCATCTTACATATTGCAATCGACGTACTTGGCTTGTTCCCCAGACCCCTTGGATGCTTCCCAGACCGCAGTGATCCGGTATGCTATCTCGAGCTCCTCCACACACGACTGTCTTCGCGAATCCCCGATAGGAGTCGTGGATGAGAACGTTAGTGGCATCTCCTCGCCAGGCCGAGGCCCGCGAGGAAGCTCGAAACTGAATTCACAAGAACGACGCGAAAGACTGTTCAAGCTTGATGTGCTAGGTTTCTTGCGAACGTTCAGCGCATCACGGATGGTTGATCGAGTATCAGGAATAGATGAGAGAGGGATAGTAGCCGACGAAGACAAAAATACATGTCGATGTTTCCTGACTGTCGGGTTATTAGGATACTCGTCGTCCGCGTTGTCCTGGACAGACGAATATTCAAAGGCACCTTCCAGCTGACCTTCCATTAGCCGAAATAAGGAGCGGAGGTAAGGGAAAACATACAGAGATCGCTAAGCGACCATTCTGGGAGCAGCTTGGATCAAGCATAACCTTTCCTTCGATCTTATCCTGGTCACCAAACACTGGAATCGATTGTAAAGTCGCTAGCCCTGTTTGCTTTACCACCTTAATGGAAGGGCTATATATTTGCATATCCAGAAGTAAGGAGCTAGAAGACCTGCTGAGTGGGTTATCTCTGGCACATAACCCTACTTACCGGAAGAACGAAGTGTGTGAATGAGAAGAGATGGGCCGCTCGAGCCTCGCAGCCTGCACGTAGCTCGAGGGCGACGCCGAGGATTGAATGAAAAGGAACGGCTTGAGGGGTATCATCCTGAGCTCAACAGTACAAAGGGCAGAATGGAAGAGACGAGCACCACCCGCGACCACCGAAACCTGGCCCGCCTGTTATAAGTTTGTCTGACAGACCTGCCGTACAGCGTATTACCTTAATCTGGAACAGGGGCAGAAGTATCACCGGGAGGATCCCTGTCTACGCATCTTCAGCTCCGGGAGTTCGGCCAACCCACGTAGCCATGTGATCGAGTCGTAGTACCAGCCCATTTGGCACCTAGATTTTGGAGATTGGCTCAGAGCCGGACTTTCGTTGTTGAGTTCATGCTGTTGATGGGCATCAAACTGATTTCGAGCCTCGCACCCAATAAAAATTTTGCAGGGTGTACCCATGTTGAACAGTTACAGGAATGATCAAAACCCTGGAGAGCTCAACTATCCGCGGAAGGTCGAGGCTAATGCAGGGCCGACGTGTCGTGAAGGGTTACGCGGTTTTTATGTTACAAGTCTCACTCACGTTGGTCCAACCAATGTGTATTGGTCGCAGGGTCGTCCTTTGACCTTTGACGCCGCTTGCTGCGAGGGAGTCCGAATCGGTGACAGCCGGTTGTCAACTTGACCGCAAGTCCCTCCTGTGGTTTTTACCACGTGTGGAGTATGTCGTGATGCCAACTGAAGTGAAATCACCTTACAACAAGTCCTGGGGAGCTATTCTTGCAGCATTCGCAGCAGCCTCTTGATAATGTCAGCCCCGACTATCATCCAAAGATGTAGTCCCTCCTGATATGCGAAAACCCGACCCTGAGGTTATGGCTGCGCAAACCTGAAGTTTTAAGGGGCGGACTCGTTTGCGATGGTGACAAAAAAACTTGTACACAGGCACAACCAAGTCCGTTTCAGAAATACACAATCAGGCCAAGGTCCTTAGGACAGCTCATGATAGGCCTGAAGGTAAAAAGATAAGTTCTAGGTTGAATTCGGGTGTGACCGGTTTGTAAACCTAGCAGTCAAGTGACCATAAACATTGAGTACACCGTTTAGGCTGATTGGAAGAACAGGGGGGTACCTTTGTTTGGGATATCTATACCAGGCCGAGGTAGTATGCAGGTAACGTGCTACTCAATGGGGTCTCGTCAACTCCGGTATCCGATAAACCTCGTCGAACTCTCTCGTGCCGTATGAAACCAGGCGAGCGAGACGAATTTCAACTAATAAGTCTCAGAATCATTGGTCACCTGGTGGTATTTGCGCGGGGCCACCGTGACACCGAGTCGGATTTTTGCAGGAACCGGTGAAACAGACAGCTCGGGAAAAATGCAAGGACAGTCTAGCTGAGTGGTACGCGACCTCGTACCACTACACGAGTTCATTAGGCAGAACGTCGTGAAATGCCACTTGAAGCGATCATGTCAAGTTTTTGGTAAGAGGATAGGATGACTTCCATAGGTGGACATTACGTACACATCCATCGGGCTGATCATAGCCCTGGTCCGTGCACCCATGCGCGTAGTCCCAACAGACCCCTCCGGAAGCCGTGGGCTGGGAGCACAGAACTCGCCAACATCCAACTTTTGAGCGCTTCAATGATTTCGACAACCGAACATGAAGATGCCCCTGACCAATAGGCAGCCTGCGAATGTCTGAATGGGCTTCCACGCCACACGGTCGCTCGCCGAGCGATCGAGCCTCTAACCACTGCAACTACGTTACGCAGGCTACATAAGTACAAGTCCAAGTCGATGAAGAGTGTCCTGATCACAGGTTCAACTCCATCAACCTCTTCCATGCTGATCTGATGGACCAATATCACCTCTAGGCGCATCTGGCGTCCTAGGGACTGCCGTGTTCAATGCATTCCAGCGCGCAGGCGTTCCCACCGTCGGTCTATCGTACTCACAAGTCAAAGAAGGACTCGTCAGACTCGACCTGATCGACGATCTACTCTCCCATAGGGGTGTGACTCTCCGCAACTTGTTTAACAAACACAAGTTCGACTGTATGTCGATGACACCCGTAGACACGAGTTGGTTCGATTTGCTGATGGGTCAAATCTGTTCAAGGGGTGATTCACTGCGCTGCCGAAAGACGGCCGGATGCATTCAAAGAAGTAAGTCACTGGTTCCAATGAGTTCCCCGAACAGAGTATGATATAAACAAAATGTTCTGCAGGGTGGTGCCGCAGCCGCAGTCAAGGTACGCCCGGATCCTACCGAGTTCAGTGGTTAACATCACCCATATAGCTCAATCAAGACGTGCCCGGACATCTCGCTCAAATCTGTAGGGATAATGACGCCACCCTTGTGTACATCTCCACAGGTACGATGTCAAATTAGCTATCCCGGTGGATATACGATCTTTCTCACACAGAAGGCACCGTGGAATGCAGATTATGTGTTTGATGGGAGCGACCCCCCTTACAAACCAGACAGCGATGCCAACCCATTGCAGCAATATGGCATCACGAAGTTTGCTGGCGAGGTGGCCGTTTTAGGTGTGAGTGGTGCCAGGGTTGTCATTCTTCGAGTGCCCGTGCTGTAAGTCGCACCCAGTTTACGACATTGAATGTGTTGACCTCATTTGATGATGAAGCTATGGTCCGGCACCAAAGAATTCGGATACAGCAATCAACATCCTCCTCGACGTTGTCCAGGATCAGTCTGGGAAGACCTACAAAATGGATGACTATGCACAAAGGTACCCCACCAATGTCCTCGATATTGCCTCGTTCCTCGTTCGTCTGTCGGGTGGGTTTTCAGTCTCACCCTTTTTTTTTGTCATCACAACCGAAGCACAGATCTGCGCAAGGCTCTCCCCTTAGTCGTGCACTATTCAGCCGATGAATGCCTGACCAAGTACAACATATGCGAGATATTTGGAGAGATCCTCAATCTGCCCATAAGCCACGTCATCCGCGACAACTCCGTCCCAGCAGACGCGGTTACGCGTCCTAGAGACTGTCACTTGTCCACCGAACAGACGGTAGAGCTGGTCGGTGAATTAGGTTGCTCTGATTTCGAGGACTGGTGGACCGAGTATTTGACTAGTGCTCAGACAAAGTAGAAGGTAACACAGCCAGCAGTTTCGATAGTTTGTACAGCATGGAACAAGAACATGTCACTCTGATTCAAAGACCACTCGTTGAGTCAACAGCTCCCTTACTTCCTTGGTGTTTCCTTCTCTACCGGAGGTGGCTTTTCAGCGGGCAAGCATTGCGCATACTGTTCCTTGACCTTTCGAATGCAAGTTCCAAAGATCGTGCGCGTGAGGTCCACAACACATCGAGCTAACTATGTCAAACCTACCGCGTCACTAAAGTACCCTGCCCGCGTGGAAAGAATCAGACCTAACCCCGCTCGGACGCGATGCGACCCACCTGCACGTTGCTCAATGTCTTTCATAGGTTTAGAGCAAGTCCCATCGATGGACGATACACCCATCGGGAGGTGGGATCCCGTTGCTTCAAGCGGGGGTGATTGAGTGCCAGACGTCATTGTGCTCGACCAAAAGGTAAATCTCTACGTCCTTGCAGTGCACCCCTATGGGTGACATCACAGATCGGGTGTCCCCGAAAACATATACTAAAAGGGAAAAACTTGTTCAGGAAACATGAGATATCTCAAGTCCTTGTCTACGTCCCTTCAATCACGGACGTGGGCTTTAGTCGACTTCGATTCACTTAAACCCCGACGCATCAATCTTCTTGAACGCCGCGGTCGCACTCACAACAAGGACAATCGATTCAGCACATAATACACGATAGACAGTGCCCCGAATCCCGTAAAGAATGAGGGGCCTGTGTAACCGTGTGACCGCGGTGCCACCAGCTGAATGGCATCCGCAGGAAGCGTTGTCAATCGCGTTTGCAATGTATTTTTCTCAGCCAGGCGCGACGGACCATCACCATATCGCAAAGCACGAGAGAATCTGGGAAAGGAAAGGACTCACTAGCGTCGGCGAACCCAACCACGATGATCAAGATGTAGGCGGCATAGGCTCTATAAATGAGCCATTCGAATAGCCCGTTGGCGCGGTGTGTCGCTAGCCAGAGACTCAAGCCACTCGCCGGAAATTTACCCCGTACGTGTAGTACCGGGATTAGGTGTCTTTTCTCGTCTGGTACGAATCAACGACGTTATAGTGTCCCCCGCGAATCGAATAGTATTCCGTGACCGACCCGCATCGCAGGTGAGTCTCGTACACTTTGCCATGAGCGCATGTCATAGAGTCGATGGCTTTAGAGATGGACTCGGATGGGGCCTAGGAAGATAGAGCATGCGGATAGGTAAGACGTAAATTTACTAGGGGCAAGTTCCATGGACATGGCATGCAATAGCCAACAATGGCTTCAATGTATCCACCTCGTCGGATATTCTACATTGCCTCGATGTGGGTTAATTATCTAGAAAACCATAGATGACAAGGATGCCCACAACGAAACGAGGAAGTAGCGCGGTCGGGTCGCGTCCGGCCGAAACTGATTTGGTGGATATACTCGTTCTGCGCGCCGGCCCCCATTGCCAAAATCCGTGAAAAGAAGCAGAACACGAGTCGCCGTTTACTCTCCGGTGGCATAAAACAAACATACTCCATCTGGTGCGTGAATGAGCGGGTTTATTCCGCGAGTAATGGTAATATATCTTGGGTATCAGAAGAAGACAACTCTGTCGCCCACTGCGCAGTAGCGAAGGAAGCGGAGATGAACCATACCTATTCAAGCAGTGAGCCACATTGGGCAAATGAGCGTAGCATACTGAACCCACTCCAAAATCTCGTCGCGGGAGAAGGATATATCATCTAAAAATCGGCCCAATAAATCGATGGGCGGTCAGATAGCTTCTCCACATATAGCCTGTGATGGCCAAACCAGGACGCCGATCAAACACCATAGAAGATGTCAAGGGGTATGAAGAAAGCTGTGGCCAAAGCGCCGCAGCGGGCGTCCTTGCCCTAGACGCAAAGTCTAGTGCGTTCCCATTTTATTTTCAAAGTGAGATGGGGGCTGGGAAGCAAACGAGACATGTGGTGTGAGAAGCGTCGCCATGTTGCTGCCGCACGACATGAGGCTCACGACCATCGCCCACACTAAAATGGATCCATGGATGGCGGAGGGCTGTTGTACGATCGGCCCTATACCATGCGCTTTGAGGGTGTACCATATGAGGAATAGAATTGCCGCGGTGGGTGTAACCGTTATCTTCACTACAAAGAAGTGCCGGCTTTCTAGAAGGTGTGAGCGACAGAGTCTCGACCCAGAACCGGACTTATCTTGTGTATAGAAAACCACAACAATGGCAGCGATAGGGGTCAGAACAAGAGGCATATGAAATCCCGGGCATTTGTTCCAGACGAAGCGGGAGGTGAATTGGCTGCGTTCCAATTGTGTTCATAAGAGATTCCGTGCCCATACTCCAGATGGCATGAAATCACTCACAGATAGTATTCACACTAGGCCACATTGCCCGTAGCCGCATCACCACACCACACGTCCCTCCAGTGCTCGCTTGCACCCCATACCATATACTGCAATTCCATTTTAGACATGGAACACGAGGTAGGGAGCCGTCCGGTGTCCTTACTGAGCCATTGCGCCTCGATTGAACCACAGCTTCCAAAGACTCCGAACTTAACTCGTGCAAATGACGACTGGAAATGTGACAGGAAACACTACCATGAGTCCGCATCCAAGTCCAGAAACGGTGTCATGGCAACACACCCAAGCTATTTCGAACCCCAACGTCATGGAACATTTTGTTCAGAAAGAAACGCCTAGACGCACAACGCGACATAGTCGTATCCGTGCCAGGTCCATTCTCGGGAGCCGGGACTGAAAGCGGGACGGTTAGAGGACAGTATTGTTGGAGCCCTCAGGACATCGTCACGGTGATTAATTACTGGGCCAGAGTGAGGCTTGGGTTATAAGGGATTTCGATGGCTTGGGTAAGTCTGCGGGCGACACCCACGGGCGACAACCAAGGAAAAAAGTTTCCTTTGCAGTTAGAGCGGGATACATAGTAGTATCCGGGAAGGACCGCAGTCTGAGGCCCATCACGGGGTGGGGGCGCCGCCTTCTTGTACGGTTCCTTATCGTGGACATACTTGAAACACGCATAATAGCCCAGTGTCCGAGGGACACCCCCAGTTGTCGACTAGAAAGCCTAAACACACATTTTTCCGGTATCACAATAAGACGCAAGGATAACTTACCGCCACAGGAGTAACACAAATAATAACACAGACAGACACCGGCCAACGTGACGGACAGCATGTGCAACTGCGGAAAGGCACGTCGATTAGCGTTGACCGTATTATCAAGGACCGTCGGGGTAAGGGAAATGAATTAAATTGATGTCTGGTGATACAAGTATGTGCTTGAGGCGCAGGCCAACAAGAAGGGTATGTTGGGGTCACAATACGACAAGCAACAGTAAAGCGAGAAGACCAGACGAGAGACATAAAAAACAAGGTGTGTTAATCATATGCTCGATCGTAGAGATGGTGGAGATGCTAGGAATAGATGGGAGTGATGATTTACACAAATATGCAATGGTATCCTTTTGGGCGGAGGTTGCTCATTGTTGCACGAGGGAGTTAATTGTAGCATCGGAACGAATATTGACCAATACATTCGTCACTCTGGGGAACCATGGCGTATTGGAGACGATTGCGCTTGCTTGAATCGTTCCGAGGTTGGTGACGGTGAGGAAAAAGTGAAGGCGGAATAGATGCGCTTGCGTTCGGGCGTCGAGAAATCGTTGGCCTGACGGGAGGGATCGTCCACGCTGCGTGGTGTATCGTCTGTTTTCGGGAGAGGCTTTTCGACTGTGGAGGAGAGAAAGTCACGGGGACTTGGTTCCACCGACTTTTCCTAGATGCCTTGTCAGTACCTGACGATAGCCAAGCGATACGCGTACGGACCCTTTCTGTGTGCACGTCAGATTCTTGGCTTTCCGTGCGAGTCGCATCATAAGCCGCTGAGACGTCTGCCAAGGGCGAGACAGTCAACTCGTAGCATCGAGAGTCAATGTCGATCTGAGAAATTGAGAGGCGCGGTGGTTGGCGTTGCGGCTCATGCTCTTCGGCAAGTGGGGGTAACGGAGAAGCCTTGCGGGAGGAACGAGACGATTTGGAGCTGTTCTTGCGTGTGTCAGAGCTCCTAGGCTTTCCAGTAGAGCTAAGAGGTTTCCGTGTCTTCTTCGGCTCCCCCTTGAGCTCCTTGTGCTTCTTGGCAGAGGGGACCACGAGTACTTTTGTAGCGAGAACACCGGTCTTTCTCTTCTTCGTTTCTGAGGCCACGGTGGGACCCGTGCGCTGACCGGTGACGGGGTGAAGGTTCTCCTTCTCGATGGCAGCAAGAGTGGATAGTAATGTGGCAGCTGCGTCCGTGGCTGAGAGCGTCATAGCCCGTACACCATTGTCATCGTGAGACTGTGGGGACTCTGATGGGGTGTCCTGGAAGACAGTGAATGAGCGCACGGACATTGAGATAGGAAGGGTGGTGTGTTGAAGGGACGGGCGAAGCGGACACGCGTGGGCGCTGTGCAACACGTTGAGGAAGAGAAATTGAACCGTGTTCTGGCTCGCTTAGCATTTAAACCCACCCGCCATTTTGAGACCCCGCCGTTCCGACCACCCGCACCGCGACGCGTCGTGGTCACGTGTGCTCCGCCTGCACGTTGGGTGAGCATGTCGCGACGCGTTTTAAACTGCCTTGTGCAACGCGCATCACTCCCAGCGGTATTACACTGTCCGAGTTCGATGGTGCTGCCACGTTACGTTCTAAACGTAGACCGCAAACCGGGTAGCATGTTGGTTCGATTTCCATGAGTCTATTTAGTCAGTTGACTCAGTTGGCACTACAGTGTGACCAAACCTACCAAGTTGGCCCGATCGCTGATCGAGTGCCCTTCCAAACCCGGAATTTCCATTGGATATTTTTTCTAGTTTCATGCGGCTGACTCAAAGGCCTTCAAATCCCCCCGTAATCACGGGTTGGCTCATTTGGCATGCTGATCATCGAACCCAAATGGCACCGAATGCGGCATGTCGCCGCCATGCCACTCCCGCCCGACTCCTGCCTTTTTAGGGGTAGTCCTTCGATGAGCGATATTGAAATGATGACTGATCTCCCTGTGGTCAGTGGCGATAGAAAAGGTGACCTGCCGCGATCGCATTATCGAACCTTCCTGTTGGAAACGTTTCCTTCGTCTATCACGAACAGCCGCTACCATCTGGGGGTCTGCCTCATGCTAGCCACGCTGCAACGGGGCCTCATCACTTAAATTGCCGGCGTGCGTAACTTGCTCTTCGCCCTTACTCCTCACTGTTCTCTACCACATTCCTCGTCTTCGGACGCCTCCCCGACCTCTCAGGTCTCCACCATCCCATTTGTCGTTGGAGTGTTATCCCAGGATGCCGCCCAAGCAGTCTTCCGCGAGTTCCCCCCCTCCCCCAGCCCTGGGTACGCTCATCGACAACGATACTCTCGAACTTGTAGAGGTCCTTGGTGTGGGAGGCTATGGCGTCGTTTACCGTGCCGTGGACCCACTTGCGTGCAACTACGCCGTCAAGTGTCTCATTAGTTCACAGGTTCACAGCGGCTCCCGCCAGCGCCAACTACACATGCGGGAAATAGCCCTGCATCGCCTCGCGTCAGCCCATCCGAATGTTGTCACCCTCCACCGGGTTGTGGAGGAGCACAGCTACACCTACCTCGTCATGGACTACGCTTCCGACGGAGATCTCTTTTCTCAGATCTTGCACCATTGCCGTTACCTTGGACAAGACCACCTGATCAAGCACATATTCCTCCAGCTTCTCGACGCCGTCGAATACTGCCATTCGCTGGGGATATATCATCGGGACCTCAAACCCGAGAACGTGCTGTGCTTCGACGGCGGACTTCGAGTGGCTATCACCGATTTCGGCCTCGCCACTACAGATAGGTTTAGCGAGGAATTCCGCACTGGTAGCGTTTACCACATGAGCCCAGGCGCGTATTTCCCCTTCACCGCTTTCGTTTGCGTTACTGACTCATCTGCATTTAGAGTGTCAAGGTGGAGAGTTCGCACCGACAGGGTCCTACTCCCCCCTATTTAACGACATCTGGTCTTTGGCTATCATACTTTTGAATCTCGCCACTGGTCGCAATCCTTGGAAGTCGGCATCCTCGTCTGACCCCACCTTCCAGGCATACCTCCAGGATCCCCTTAACTTCCTTCCCACTGTCCTTCCCATCTCTGCCGAAGTAAATCGCATCCTCCGCCGCATGCTTGAGGTGGACTGGCGCCGTCGCATCACCTTATCAGAGGTTAGGGCTGCCATATCGCAAGTAGATCACTTCTACGCAGAAGGCGTCATCTTTGATGGGAGCATGGCACGCTGCGCATGGGAGATCGATGTCGACATCGAGAGTGATTCGGATTCTTCCACTCCTGGTGAGCCAGCTGAACAACCCGAGGAACTTCGTTCTCGGTGGAGCAACGATAGCGACTCGGAGATGGAGTATGCAAGGCACTCCATTCGGGACCCGATGTGGGATGAGGAATATTCTTCGTGCAACGCAACCTGGGCTATTGAGTCATCGATACGCTCTCCATCGTCTGCTGTGCTTGAGCCTCTCAAAATCTATGAAGCTCCTCGCACTCCCCTTTCCACTTACTCTCCGTTATCCCCTGTTGCATCTATTGCATCTCTCCCCCCCACTCCAGAGGGCATCAGCATGTTGCGCAGTAGGCCAACCATTGGTAACCCCTCGAAGCCTCTCAAAATCAACACTGACTGTGGTCGTCGAATATTTTTCACTGGTAGTAGCAATACGCACACCACTTTTTCTTCCATGCACACCGCCGTTGAAAGCGCCACCCCATTCTCCTCCTGCTTTTATCTCCCGTCACCCGACTCCGACTCCCCCATTTCCAAGTTCTCCTTCCCGTGGACACCGCCTGCTATGCCATCGAGCGTGGATCTTGGTGTCCACGCGACCCCCGGTAGCCATTATACCGATCCGACGTCGTGGGACAGCTCCGACACCGATTACACGTCCTCATACCCCTCCACCACGTCATCCTCTTCTGAGAGCGTGGTGGGTGTAGACCTAGATGTCACTTCCAAGAAGATGTTGAAAGATACTTCACCCGCCCACTTGGCTATTTGGCGTCGCGACCCCGTCAATTCCAAGGCTATGAATCCCTATGTGCCTGCTGTAGTCATGAATACATGTCGACAGGAGGTATACCCCTCAAAGGGCGCTCTTCCCCCGCATCCGTTACTCCCCTCCCAACAGCCGCATGTTATAAACGGCGTTTCTAAGCCGCTACCTCGACCTAGTTCGCCTGTGCCTATTCCAGTCCCCCGATCCTCGAATGGGAGTGAAGAGAAGCGGTGGTCCTCGTCTCTCTGGCGCTTTTCCTTTCCTCGTACATCATCGCCGCCACGGACTCCACCCAGCAGTGCCGAGGAAGACAATCGAGGAAGGAGAGGTTCGTTCACAGATGCACTTCCGTTCCATTCGTTTTTCACCTCAAGCCCTACATTGTCTTGGCGTCGTTCCCCTTCTCCACCTGCTTTGGAACCCCCGTCTCCTCCCCCTCAGACCGGTTCGGCAGTGACGACCCGATTTCACGAGCAGTGTCGCCAGGTTGCGCGACCACGAACGAGACGATATTGGTTTTCTCCAGGAAAATTATTTGCCACCGCTGGGGCTTCGTAGGACGCCCCACGTTTGTCGTTCCCTACCGAATTTGGTCGTTCTCTATTCCTTTCTATCCGTGACATAGCCATACACATCACTTCGTATGAACGATCGAAAGAACCTGTTGTACAAAAGCCGCACATCTTCCTCACTCAATTCGTCTCATTCATGTCGGTTGGCATTACATATCTAGCCTCTTCGACATTCGCGACCCTGACATCGTTGTTTCATTCGTACTTTTTTCTTCTTTTGCTGCACCCAGCAATGTATGTAAGAGTACCTGGTGTACCAGCTCAATGTTCCGTTCCGCATCAACACGCCACGAATTCATGTCTCCGCATGTGATTGTAATAGAAGGTACCATCGTAAAGCATTCTAGAACAACGGACCGGATGAAATAATGCTTCCTCACAAAAAGGGCTACCAAACCCCGGTTGTGGCCGCCGGCGGAACCCTCTCGTGGAAAGTACGTCCAACACGTCGCTTAGAAAAGAAAATAGGAGTCACTACTTACCCACCAAAGGTTCTGAGATAAAAACCATTTGTCACCTCGACATCCTTGGGAATTGAAACTGAGCGTGGTAGACTCGACACGGGGCTTAATAAGGTCGTATTGTTTCAGTGAGTAAGCCGCACCCACTAATCCGTGGTTTTCGCGCGTTTGGTCTCAGATCGAGGAGTCTCAGGACGGGACCGTGGGTTTACCGTGTCTTGACTGAGATATGATCGCAATGCTGGCGTGCAAAACACGTGTGGGGCTTGCGGGATGCCACGTTTGGTCGAGCCGTTTCTTGATCAGTATTCCGAGCCGGAGCTAGCCTTTGTCCTCCATGTTGGCTGGGCGTTCCCGGGCAGGGTAGGCTGCTTCACCCCATAATGCGGCGTATTGACCTGTCAAGGATAACATTGTCGTTTGATTGACGGAGAATGCAAGGTGTATGTAGATGACCTCGGGCTCGGGGAGATCTTTTTTTTTAGAATGCCGCCTTCTTGGATGAGCGGCACGACTTTGTGGCGTGACGCTCCGTTTCTAGATAAGACGCGTGGCACCTCTGAGCTCCGACTTTCGGGGAAGTTCACCATCTCAGATGTCTGAATTCAAGCTTGGTTCACTTGCAACAATGATAGAAGGAAATTTTTTATCATGGGTCCCTGAATCAGAAGGGACGACCGTCCGGGGCCGCCGGGCGGGTTTAGACACCTTCCCGTCGGCTCTGATTCACTGCTAGTGAGACCAGAGTCGTGATTCAAAGCGATCGGATACCAGCCTCAGGGAGGGCGTCCGGTATAAAGTACTCAAGTACTTACAGCTACCGTCACGGCCCGAGTGTTGAAAAATGAATGCATCAAAGGAGTCCGAAAGTCGGGGCCGTACTAGCTTCGGTATTGGACGGTCTGGGATTCAAGTTGGATATCGATCTTGTCAATGGCCGCTTCGTCACAAAAAAACTGCGTCGAGGTGCTAAATCAGACACCCGTAGCAAACTTACGAGTCACAAAGATGGTGTTCTGACTCGGATGTCCATCGGTTTGCAGCAGCGGTGATGCCACTCAATAACCATTGTTGGGATCTTGGCGATATTAAATGATATTTTGAAGCGGTGAGTATTCGTCTTGGAGGACTCCATCCCAGGCCAAAGTTGGCGGCACAGACTCGGACTCGTCGCTCTTGCCTCCAAAAATGGTGTCGGCGCCACCAAACCAATGTTTCAAAATTCAGAAAATTCAGAAAAATTCAAAATTTGTATCTGCTCTATTCCATGTGCGCAGTGGATAATGGTGAGATGAACAAGATCGCATTGTAATTATTAGTACACTATGAAATAAGCCAATGGCTTTGCTATGATGTGTTTCCATGAGCGTCCCCACCACCACCACCTGTCTGTCGTTCCCTAGCCAGGCGATTCCATTCACTCTTGTCCTGAGCAAAGGAAACAAGACGCGTAGATGGTGAAGGTGTCAAGACCCGGAAGAATATAAGAAACTTTCCCATCTTCCATGCCTTATCCCCAGTCGCCTCTTCAACGAAATCGTATGTGCTCCGCAGGATGCGGAAGATCGCACGAGCGAACCAAGAGCATTGACGCGAGAAAATGTTGTAATGGGGATGTGTAAGCGATAACAACCTGATGATCTCGAAGACGTCGATAAGGTTGGGAAGATCTCTCGTCCAGGAAAGGGCGAAAAGGCATACGCCTTCGGATCTTGTACGTATGCTCGGGGTCTGACGTGCTGAGCGATCCTCGGGACCTGACTTGGCGTGCACAGCTCTTTCCTGGCCAAGGACGGTGACCTTGTCCTTGACAACACCCCAGACGAGGCACGCGTGATCTGGATCCTTAAAACGACCGACTTCGATATACGTGTGCAGTGGGTTGCGTTGGGGCCGGTTCCTTCCAGGAATCAACGGAACGACATCGAGGATTAAGGACTCATGCTGGAGTCCTTCAAGGGTACGCTTGCGATGCTGGACAGACACGATACCGTGCTGTGAAGAAAACGAACGGGCGCTGTGGAGCGCCTTGCAAAACGATGTGACGGTGCAGGTCACGGGATGTGGCAGCGCGAACGGGTGATCATCTGGATCCATCATAGATACAGATGGAACAAATGAGCTGACCGCGTCCGTGTAGGATGGTGGGTCGGACTGTGGATGAATAGAAACCATCTCTTTGGGGTGCGGTCTTTTACGCAGCGGTCAACTTGGACGACTGTTAAACAGGTCGGTGTGCCGAGCTTGAGGGGTCATATGTGTTATGTAAGTACTACGTCACAGTATCTTGTTGCCACTTTCGCTCAGTTCCGCCCTCAGAATCGCCATAGTGCATCGGGTGCTCGACCGAGTCAGGTATGTCACCGCGTACCTTTAACCAATAACCTTGCGGCGTCAATTTATAGGTCTGAGCACACAAACTCACAGACGGCCATTCATGCCCACGCAGTGCCGCGCCGGGACCTCATGCAGAAGACATATCTTGCGGTTGAGCCACAAGACAACACGACCCGTCATCGGACCTGTTCGTTAGCGTATAAGTGGGATGGAACTAGGCTGTTCCTGGATGCGACATACCTCCGAAGAATCTGATGATATATACCCAGACGATGGGCCACCGACACGAACATCGATGATATACGTCACAATCCAGCCTGAACAGCGTAGTGAAACATGAACTTACAGGAATGCCGTCAAAATAGACATACCTCCGAGGGTAACCTCGACTCGGATGCCGACATAGACAAGAATGAACACCGCGAGTAGGTGTACATGCTTCAATGTAAATATCTGCCTAATTGCGGGGTCAAGTATCCTCTGAGGCGTCCTCAAAGCACGCTGCGAGGATTTACCTCACACTTCGCCGCAAGACGTCTTCCCATCGTTCTAGACTCCTCACCAAGACTCCGAGTATCTCTGTGGTATCAATGTCCATCCGTCGTTCGAGAGCTCTATGGCCCGCGTTTTCAGGGCTGTGGATAGGGACCGGTTGCCCATCTGTTGTATTATACACGTTGATCGATAATTGAACTGGTTTTGGGTGAGCGATGATTTTTTGATTTTTCAAACGTCGGTTTGGTGGCGCCGACACCATTTTCGGAAACAAGAGTATGGGAATAAACCTGAATAAGCCCCAGGCTGCGAAAGGCGCGCGCTGGCATTAGTACAGCAAGTCGCTATCGAGCGCCGAGATTCATCATTCGAACCTCCCAACGTCTCACCCAACTGGTATTATGGCCTACTCCCCGCAAGATGTCTATGGGAGACATCTCGTCTCAGGTCGAGGATATCCGTTGTGGACGCCAGAGCCTAACATGAACCTTCCAGACTCCTATGTCCGGGAAGGGCTCAAGATCGGGGATGTCGGCGTCGTCGTCCCAGAAGATGGCAGTTTTGACGTCTTTTTCAACTTGTGCTTACCCCCAACACACTCGCTCCATCGAGAAAGTGGCGTGCCTGAGAATTTTACCCCCGTTCTGCTGGGCGGAAGGGATATTGCCAAGTTTCCCGAAGCCGAAAGTGCGGGTCGTATCATTTCGTCAGTGGAAAGAGTGAGAGATACAGATGCGCCTGATGAAGATCCAGAAAGGTGCGTGGTCTCCCCATGAGAGACTCGTCATGCGACCTGGATGTACTGACACTGGGAAGTAGAGGGCAGCCAGCTCCCCTGAATTATAAATTCGCGCTGTCTTCCCGGGAAGGCGCAATTCTCATTCTCCCTGAAGGTGCGGAACGTTACTATCTCCGCAATGAGCGCCTGTTTCTGGATGAGGCGATCCGCCACGCGGTGGATTGGTACACCTTTGCAGAACAACGCCTCGGTCGCATCATCAGCCACGATTCCCTCTATTTGATTACCGGCTTTTACAAGGCTCGTTCTTGGTCCCTTGCTGCATATCAACAAACTGGTGGTACAAGTAAAGCATCGGCTCAATTCAAGGCTGTGCAAGTTGGTGGAGGTAACATCGCAGCGAGCTATAGCTGGGAAACTACGCATGCCGTTGATTGGCGCGTAGGACCTTCAGATCAGTATTACTATGGGACAGCAAACCAAACCGTGTTTATACAAGGGTTCAAAATCGCCGTCCGGGAAGGCATATTAGGCACGAAGCGGGTTCGCGTCAAGGTAGATTCCCCTTCTGTGAGGCCTTATCGCGCATCGTTTTCCGATGGCTCGTGGATTTCAAAACTAAGGGGCAGAGTATCTGAGGGTGGCGGTGGTTCGATGCCAAATGCTCCGAAAGGGACCGGTACAAGCTTGAATATGGACGCAACCAAAAGCAACCCTCTGGCTGATGAAAGTGACGATATCCGTGAGGACATCACTATCGACCGCTTTCCTCAAGTATCCAGCTTGAAGGTATGATCGTGATGCTCAGACAATTTGGGTATATAAGGACTAAAATCTGGGTTTAGCCCTTTCACCCCTCAGACTTCATTAACCAGTATATGTTGCAACAAGTGAGTATCATGAAGGACAAGAACTCAAAAAAGCCATCATGGCTGACGAATTGACGCATTATTGTGGAGGTTCCTTCTGCTTCCATTGCGATTACCCACGACGGGCAGTGGAGTGCGCTACTTCAAAGTGTTTGTCCAATGCCAATGCAACAGGCTTTTAGGCATTTACCGCATCATCCCAGGGACTGCTCAATCCCGAGGAAGCCTCACAAGAAGACTCCCTCGTTACAGCGATAATCTGCAACTACACGCTGACATCCCACGAAGGTAATCACCCCAAGCGAATCTATATGCAGTGAATTCACCTCTCTCAGGCGCCGTGCACTTGCAAAGCACAGCAGTGAACAGTGCTGTTGAAGATGGTGCGATAACAACATCGATGTCCCTCGAACAGTGTTCGGAAGCTACTTCGTACACACCCGCCTCCCAGCTGTTGGATGGAGATCCTCCTGTCCCTTCTCTTGATGCATCGCGATTCATACGTCGTGGCGCAATGAACGAGCCTCCACCGGAAGGTCCCAGCGATAGATATGTCGATAGTGATCGTGCCGACATGACCTGCATTCCCTGCAAAGGTATATCCCTACAGCTTCCCACGTGGCGAATATTAAAACTCTTATGACTATAGCGCAGAGCATCCAGTGTGATGGTGCGCGCCCTCTTTGCGGGAATTGCACGCGTCTATCGGCTGCGTGTATCTATCATACTACGGGCAGCTCTCCACCGTGCCCTCCGCGAACAGTGACCAGGAAAACTTCACGTTCCCGCTCATCTCCTAGGTATCCGGGTGCGCCAGTTGGTCTACCTCGTAGCGATGATGGTCAGGACTCGGACGGTTATACTCCCCAGTCTGATCAGGAGGAAGGTCTAGCTCGACCACTTAGACGGTTTGTACCTCGTGGCAGAAGCTCCAGCTCGACCACATAGACGGTTTGTACCTCGTGGTATTCACTGACACTGAGGGAAGTGGAAGAAATTATATCTGGTGTCCTGATAGTTAGTCTCAATGGACTTTTGAATCATTGCTTGGCAGCAATCAGTGCCAAAACATGTCAGTGACGGGGACATTTCTGTTAGTAACAATCACTACCACTCGAACTAATTTGTGGTATTAAGTTCTATAGTAAAGACTTGCCGGAGGATTTTCGGCATACATGTCAAGACTGTGGCCCGTCAGACAGAGGTTTAAGGCTGATCATGTGACGGAAAGGAAAAATCTTACACTTGACAACTCTCGACTTAGCAAGCCATACGAAGGACTACCAAAAATTACGCAACGGAAAATCACTACCAGCAGCACGTCAGTGTCACAAAGTGCAAAGGGATTACAAGCTAATTTCCAAATAAGATTGTGGCACTTGCTCGTATCTTACGAATCAGTGAAAAAATGGAGCAGTATGGCAAGGACACGGCCTATGGTAAGGTGCTACGTATCGTTCCTTCTTGGATCGTAACTGTATATATGAGGTTGCTTGGAGCGACTAGACGTCTGGCATTACGACCATGAGCGTAGAGTGAAGCGAATATCCTAATCACAATGTTCTTAAATCCACCATTTTCCTTCCTCTGTCCCTCTCAATCGCACTCTTGTTTCTCAAACCACTCCCTTTATCCAACCGCCTCATACCACCGCCTACCCCGTCACCCATGCCCAACGGTGCATGACCAGCCTGGAGCATTCGAAACAGCCCCTTAATGACCATGAGTGGATTCCTGCTCCGCCATACTTTTGCACTCGCGTCCTTGATGCCTGCCGCCTTGAGCACCTGATGTATATTCGGATTGCACCTCAGCCCGAACCCGACAGGCCGCGGCCGCAAAATAATCTTCGTACTTCCAAACTTGCTCTCAATATCCGTCCAAAACGTCCGCTTTTCGAACCGCTCGACGTAATCCATCGACCGGAGCGCCTTTGCGAGCGCTTTTTCGCGCGCCACGGCTGCCTCCCCATCCTTGCCCTCGCCATACCCGACGAGACCGTTTCCGTCGCCGACGACGACGAGGGAGTACATGGAATGTATTTTGCCCTTGCCGGTCTGTTGCGTGACGCGGCGCATGATGAGTGGGTAGATGTGTAGTTTGGCGACCTGTTTTGGCGTGAGCGGGGACTCGCTCGTGGTATCACACGTGTCGCCCATCGTCTCTTCGTCGTCCAGCTCTTCCAGCTCCTCGGCCTCTTCCTGGATGTCCTCGCGGGCCTCGGGTGCGTCGAATTGGGAAGGGTCTCGAGAGCCCTGAGCAGAGGTGTCGTAAAAGTTGCCAACGATCATGGAGGGGTCGTTGCGAACGATGACGCGGTTGGCAAAGGGGGCGCGTTGGGTGGGGGGAAAGTCTGCGACAGAGTGTTCGTCGAGGAGTTTGTCATACTGCATGAGGTCAGGGATGAACCCATCTTGAGGAACGTCTGCAAGCGGTGTTCCAAGCACAAAAGCAGGTGTCCGCGCGTTGGGATCTGTGTTAACCGGGGCCGACAAAGGTTCAGCCTGAGCGGTCTTGGGGGGCTTTCCCGAGGACGAAGACGTGGAATACGCTCCTACGGCGCGCATCCTCCGGGTAGGAATATGTATCCATGGTTGCTGTGGTCTCCGCAGGGCAGGAGCGAGACAGAGCCTGTTCATCTTCCTGGTCGTTTTCAATTGAATTGTAGATACCAAATTTCCGGAGTATGGTTTTGTTTGTAGTTTCCCAGTTTGGAAGTCGAGTCGCGGCGAGTCCAGGTTGACGCAAGGCTACAATGAGCGTGCCAGACCAAGGCTCGAATTCGGTTGCTACAGATCTGAACGGTGCAGACCATTCCAACCTGTTCGGCTACATAGATCGGGACAAGTAAGCCTGCAGCCTCCCCATCCGCGGTTCAACTCGTAATTGATCGTCCACCTGTGCGACAATGACAGCGTGTATGGACTAAATCTCGCAGTCCCAGAGCGAGCAAAGGAACTCATCAAACAATGGTCCGATCGCGAGGATACGACCCAGTTTGCGGATTCGGGCGTGGACGATCAGGTGAGGACGAACCACAATGAGCCTGGAAATGACATCATGCGACCCTGCTGGTAGATGATCATACACGTTCCCTTTTCCCAGAACGTCCGCATCAAGTCCGTCATACTCAAACTCGGTAAAGTACCCTCCTTCCTTCCTCCCTGCGCATCCCGCCCTTCACCACGTTGCGGTCGCTAATGCTTCTCCCTTTCATGTCGCCAATTTCACACACTGCCTTGCCGTCTTCCGATCGACCGGTGCTCGCGAATCACTTGGTTGCACGGACGGCCGCATGACTGAATAGGGCGAGGCGAGGCGACGCCACGGCATCTCAAGATCTTCGCCAACTACCCGAACATCATCGATTTCGCAGACGCGGAGCACACCAAACCACATCTCGATATCAGTCTTCTCGAAGGTGAAATGGGGGCTGTGGAGTACCCTTTGAGGGTAGCGGCATTTACGAGCGTGCACGCGTTGAGTCTCTATTTCGTGAGTCGTGTTCCTTTTAACCTTTCATCATACCCTTTGCCTGGATTCGCTGTGCAAAACTTCTTTTCCTTTGAGGTTGCCGTATATGGAGTCGTCTTCTTGTCAGACTT
This sequence comes from Hortiboletus flavorubellus, assembly GCA_038093115.1. Lineage (NCBI taxonomy): Eukaryota > Fungi > Basidiomycota > Agaricomycetes > Boletales > Boletaceae > Hortiboletus > Hortiboletus flavorubellus. Next base: position 22,821 of record JBBPRR010000189.1, read on the forward strand.
ATCACGGACTTTATCATTACTGCGGACAGGGGGATTCGGTTGGCGGGGATCTGTCGAGAGTATATTTTATAGGGTTCAAGGGTGACTCGAGGACGAGCAGAAAGGACGGCACGACTAAGCTCGAGATACCCGCTGCGAATGCTCCTGACGCATCATTGGTCGACCGGTTGAAGCAGAATGCAGGGGGACAACAGACAACGGCACGGTGATGGCCACTTTGTATTCATGATAGGGGGTGTTCCTTGTTTGGTCTAATGTTACTATCGAATATTGGCACAAACTCCCCTCCACCCCCATCATCATGTCGTCCATCTCCACTCCTGACGATGAAGAGAGAATGAGCCACACTGTGCTCGTAGAGTCTGTTGGAGAGCTCGCATCAGAACCACCTGACCCAGATTCCGATACAGCGTTGCTCGAGCAGTTATTGGAGCTCCTTTCGATAGATGAGTCCGCAGACGACGGAGACGAAGACGACGACGACATCGCAGAGATCACCTCCAACTTTGTACACCCATCCATGTCTGACGATGAGATTTTCGAGTGGCAGCAGAGCATCCCTGCCGAATCTGGTACATCACTCGCCACTTTCCACATGCACACCACACGAGCGCCCGCGCACCTGCAGGCGGAGAGGCCGACAGAACACACACATCAGGCGAGCCCTGGCACACCCACCATGTTCCTTGGCAGTCTGATGATCTCACGTAGTCCTATACAGTGTCTGGACCCACTTGCTGGATAGGTCTCTCTGTTGGATGGCCCCAGACCGATGTCTCGTTTAGACGTTTCGGAATGGTACACTGGAGCCATACCCCGTACATCAGCATCAGCTCGCAATACATGTTGCCGCGGACCTTTCGATACCCCCGCGCACCCTTGGATTCGCTCAACGGGATACCACAGTGCGATCCTGCCACAGCCGAGCCAGGCAGGGCTGGCACGTTGTTTTATCCAGATTCGCTGTTCCCGCTGCCTTCATTGTAACCCTCACACATCCCAGTTTCTGGATGCAGCCTGGCCTCAACCTTGTCCAGAGCAAAATACTTTCAGTAATCAAGAAAGATACTGGGGACACTGCATCACCTGTAACTTTTACAATGACGCGAAGTAGAAAGAGAAAAGAGACCATGTAACCACAATCAGAAGCAAGACGTTGTGAATCCATGTTTTTTTTTTAGTTGCTTCGACCACTGGACCGACTGTGGTTGGTGCTGACAGACATCGAGGAACCAGCCGACCCCGAGCGAGAGCGAGTATGACCCCTAGACGACTTTGGTGAAACAGAAAGATCGCGTCCTCTCTTCTCATTCCGACTGTCATCACTACGCGGGGGAGGGGAGCGGTCGCGACGAACTGGAGAATCGCTCCTGTCACGTCCTCGCCGCAGAGGTGGCGATTCGTACTGGTCACGATGACGACGCGGAGAGGGGGAGTGTGAACGACGTCGAGGGGGAGAAGCAGAACGCTCCAGCGCTCGACGAGGCGGGGGCGACCGCCGGCGCAAATACGCAGGCGAACGAGGGCGACGGCGGCGTGCCGGGTCTGGTGACCGTGACCTCGACGGCGAACGTGACCGCGTTCGCGGTCGCTCGTACGACACTTCACGACGACGTGGCGGGGAAGCCCTCCTATACGAGTCATGCCCTGCCCTCTCTCGATGAGACGGCACAGGCGGCGGCGGCATCCTCTCCCTTCTCTTCGCTTCATCCGCTTCGCGTTCTCTTCTCATCCGATCCTCCTCCCTCCTCCTCAATCGATCCCGTTCCCGCTTGTCTGCTTCCCAACGCTGACGCTGCTCTTGCACCCTTGCCCGTTCCTCCTCCCGTTTCTTTTCCCGTTCCTCGCGCTCGATGAGCCTGACCCGCTTGTTCTCTTCCTGCTTCTCACGATCAAACGCCTCACCTTCGGTATAGTCTCTGCGGGTACCGAGTGCACGGGCCATCTTGTCTAACTCGATTTTTTTGGCGGCGGCGGTGGCGTGCGTATCGGATGATTTTATGTTTTTGGCAGGAGTTGCGAGCGATGCGAGGTCTCTCAAAAGTTCTTCGCGCAGCGCTGCAACTTTGATTTCGATCTCTGCTTCCTCGAGTCTGTTTAAACCCAGAAAAAAGAAAAAGAAAACTGGTCAGTGACTGAACAAGGTTATGGGAGGGGGGGAGACAAAGGAACGCACCCATCGTCCTCGAGCTTCAACTGCAACTCCAAGCACTTGACCTCTACTTTTCGCTTTCGTTCGTGCTCCAGGATCGCTTCATCTGGTTCTCTGTGTTTGGGAGGTGCGACGTCCCACGCCGCAGCGCGCTCAGCGGCGGTGTCGTGCGTCCGGAGGACAGAGAGGTTGCGTTGGACGTAACCGTTCGTACCGCTAGAAAAAGATAAGAAAAAAAACATGAAACATCCGTATTCAGAGACACAGGAACTCGAGGGGTATCATAGGATGTACCTTCCGCGGGGAGTTGTCAACCCGATTCCATTGTACATGATGGTTGGATGTTTGGGTGTGCTCGCTTACTAAGGCGAGGCGAGCGGCGAGCGCCGTGGTAAAGTTCAGTGGCAGTGCTCGGCGCCAAGCACTTGTTGTAGTGCACCGTCATGATCACCGCGTACAATCGTAAAACCTTTCTTCGGCTACGGTCAGCTTGGCTCAGCTCCAGTTATTACTCCTTCATTTCATTCAAAACGACAGACGTCAAGCCCTGAAGGAGAACGTTGCACGGAAAGCAAGCGTGCACAGTTCTGACTCGAAACGTCAGCGCTTTTTGAGACGAGCGTTGAGGTCGCGTGCACTCAGTCCCGCTGTGCTCGTGCCTCCTTTACTCTTCCATTCGAGTCTGAAGAACGGTCAACCCGTTGGCTATCAGACATAAAGATCGAGACGCAATCTATCTGGCGTCGTGACCGGTCCTCGGTCCCAGGCAAAGTGCATCCAATTCCGAAGATACTGTGGCCTATTTGACACGGTGACATGGTGGATATCCAACGGGTTCTTTCTCTTTTTCCATTGCGTCCGACGGTCAACGGGCCATTCCACTCCGAGCTCGATTTACAATATCCGATCACGACTCACAAAGTGATGGCGGGGACAATTATATCACTAATGGGGTTTTTTTTCTCCCCCCCGCTTTCAATGCACCATAGAAAGGGGCAACGCGACGTTCTCCCGCGTTTTCATCCAAGGAAGGATCTCGATGCGGTCACAGTGGTCATAGAGCAGTGGTCAAGTCCGACATTTCTACATCGTGAGGAGCACGACGTTAATTTGAGAGGGTGGAATGACGCCTTCACGGTGTTTTTGAATCTGGCCTGCCTGATGGCACGGTGAGGTCCACCCATGGATCAATCACAGCATGACAAGAAGGGTTTGTCTATCTATATCACTGCAAGCAACTGGGACATTGAAAACTCAATGAACAGGACAAGGTTTAGATCCATTTTTTCATGCGCTCATATGGAGACTTACATTACTTTCAGGGCTACCGTATTCCTAATGAGGATGAAATGCGTGCGTCCCCAGGACCTCGGAGGTAAGTTCTTATCTATACGGACCACTGGCACTTAGCCCAAGACTCTGGATGCGCTTGTATGGCACAGGTGTTGGTGCGTGGAACGAGGTGTCGATGTATGAAATGCCTTTATTGATGTGATCGAACGATATGCACCCTCCTAGTGGGTATATTTTGTGAGTGTATTATCAAGTCAGTCTGCGGGCTCTGACTGACGCGTTGCAGATCGAGTCAATACATTTTTATATGCCTTGTTATGTACCAGTTCGCGACATTTTCTGCTAGGCAACATGTCTTATTCATTAGTGCCTCAGTTTAATTGTCTTACGCATCGACGACGTATGCAGCCGAGCTCGCAAACCGTTGACTGCCTCGCTTCAAACGAGCTTGGAATTTAGCAGCCTACCAGAAACTGCAGCTATCCTAGATACACTTTCAAACCTCAATATGACAGGATCGTCACACACTTCCTTCTTGCTCTCTTTCTTCATACAAATCTCGCCCACGAAACCAAACGATACAAGTAAATTGCGAGTTTCGTAAGTAGTAATCCAAGTCTTTCCGCCCTCATTCAAATCAAGCTAGTAAACCAGCGTTTCAGTTGTAGTGGTCGTCGAATTCGTGGTCTGTACGGGTGATGCATAATACGATCAGTGGCCGCCTTTGTTACCTGAAATGGCCATGCGGTGCTGCCTGACGAGTTGTCCAACCCCGTCATGCATCGAGAGAGACGCAATCAGCCTCGTGACTTCGGTCTGCATTGCTCCTGGAATTGGAACCTTCGTCGGAATCCCTTGCTGCATCATCGTGCGGTAAACAATATTCTTCATGATACTCTGCAGCAACCTGTTCTTCGTCACCTCGCCTACAAACTCGCTGATACCGGATCGCCTCAGGGATGCCGGGTCAATCCCTCTCAGGACGTGGATGTTGGCTGTGGGACTTGGACTGAGAATGTGAAGTACCGCGCTTCTCGAGACCACATACAATTATACAACAACTTCCCGTCTGTCTTTGACTTATCGAAACGGTCCCGCAACTTTGTAAGCCGAACAGCCACGTCTCCCTCTGAGTCTGACTCTGTGAACTTCTGTATTATCTCGCCTGCAGTCTTCGAGTCAAGGTGAAGTGTAGCCATGGCATTTATGAAGCGAGCTGCATTGGACTCTTCCCTCACATCGGGCGGATACATGAGTGTAATGGTCGCTTGATCATATTTGGACAACTTGAGGACAAATCCTATTTCGATTTTATTCTTCTGCGTTTGCAATCCCTCATGGATGGGGTACCTAAAGGAATCAAGATCAGGTTCATCGGGGAATTGGGCGATCCACCACATACGTCATGATGGATTCTGGGTCGAAATTCGTATAATTCCATAGGCTTTCATCATCGATCCTGCCGAGAAAACCTTTGGCTCTCTCGCCGTACTTTTGTTTGATCGATTCCTCGTCCAGCTCCAAGCATTCTTGTGCGGCAGGGCCCTGATGCTCATGACGCAGTCCAAGAGCATGTCCGAACTCGTGAAGGATATTCCTACGGTGCTCTTTGCTAGGGGGACACTTGTGCTCAAGCCCAGCGAGGACCATAGAGCGCTCTGCGTATCTCTCACTCTGGGCCACTGTTCCGATCGCGGCGCGGAACCCAGTCCCCTTGAATGTGATTCGTATATCCGACTTGTCCCTTTCCGTAGTTTCCTGGAACTTGACATTGGCGTAGTCCTCCCATGTTACAAAGTCAAAGGGGTTGTCTCCAGCGACGGCGTTCTCTTGCTTATAATTCTCTTTCGCGTCATTCCTGGCGCTTTGTTGAATGGTGGTGCGGACTGCCTCCTTCTGAGGTTTTGTGCCGTCGACGAAGTAGAACTTCAGTACCTAGCAAGGAAGACCTATAATCATCACTTCATCAAGATGACTCGTGCAAGCTTACCGTCGTAGGGATATTATCGACCATTTGGATGGGCCATAATCTATTCGCGACGACACCGTGTTGTACATCAGGAGGCAATCCTGAGGAAAGTTCGGGTATGATGAAAGTCTTGTCTCCGTCCCACTTGACCGACACATCCCCCCCAAGAATATAGTGAATGCTTCGCTCCACCTTCACCCTAAATGTCTTCACCAAGTTCCCCATATATGCACCATTGTAACCCTGCTTTTCCAACTCATGTATAAGTTCTTTATCGTCAGCAAACCCGACCTCCTGGACCAAAGCTTTCAGGTTATCTTCCCGCCCCCACTTCGTGTTGACGTTCAGGTGGATACTGATATCGGCTGTGATGATCGATGGACCATGTTCATCAATCATCTTCTGGGTTTCAAGAGAGCGTGCAGTGATGTGAAAGTTCTCCACACGAATAGGAATGACATTTTTTTGCAAAGCGGAAGATGTGACAAATGCGTTGAGGTGGATGGCCAATGGTTTCCATGGAAGTTTGGGCTTCGGTATGTTGGAGGGGAGCTTCGAGGGGTCCAGGGGCATAGCGATGTACTGTGAGATCATGTTCGAGCCAATGTTTCCACTGTTTCCTTTGCCGAATTCGAACTCGTCTACGCGGATATCCTGGAAGACATAGTCGGATAGGAACTGATCAGGGTGCTTCTGGGCAAGGTCAAATGCTGATGTGGGGTGCCAGTTGGACATGGTTAAACTGTGGTGGATGGGGAATGGCCTTGGGCGGGGATTTTGGAAAGAGAAGTTGACAGGCCGGAATGTGGAGAATTCTGCTCATGGTGAAGTTCTTATGCGTTCCTGGTGCTTTACATTTTCCAACCCCGTTGAAGCCGCTCGTACGGGTAGAACTAAAGCCACGCCTTGGCACGTACCCAGAATGTTGGCTGACAGCATGTTGAACTGACCAATCAAGTGCCAAAAACGACACATGGCCGTGAGCTACATGGAGCGATGCACCCCAATCCGGGATGCATAGGAATTTTAGATAAGAAGCTATACATACCGGTTCGGGAAGGGAGTGAACTTGCCTCAAATTACATCACCGAGCTCTTCAGCGACCTGGGACATCCAAAATTCCTATCCGTTGATGCGCGTGAATGTGGCGAGACCAACGACACGCGCCGACCAATGCCGACCTTGTTGACTGAAAGTAGTTCATTAGGCCAACTGCGTGAACTCGCCTGCCAGCGTCTTGCCTGCAGGGCTAGGTAGATCGACAAGTGGGGAACGGAGCGCTCTGGGCCCAAAAGACATCCCGGCCTTGTACAAGAGGCTGGACTGCATGCGTAGGAGCATGTTCATGAAGACACGCCGAGAACGTGCCCACTGCGAGTGACGACGTGAGGCGGTGGGCATTAGGCGTTGCGCTCGTCATGGTTAGTACTAAGTAGGCGTCCTCAGGGGCGTTCCCGAGGCTGCCCCATGCCCGAGTGGGGTTGGTGGGCGTACCTGTGGAGGGCTGGATGAACTCCGAGACATCAGCGACGCGTGGTCCCGATCAGATCCCTACCTTTTTTTCTTGGAGAGGAAACACGGTTGGCAACTAAACTAGTCCTAGACACTCGGCGACGTGAAGAGCCTTCGACTTCAAGGGCCCATGTGAGTACTAGTACTGTGGGACTAAATGGACACATACTACCCACCAAATAACTTCCAGCTGGCTGGAACCTGTCATGAGCTGGCATCAGATTGGCCCCGAACGGCGAGATCCAGGGGCAGTGGTGGCTCAGTGCAGGCACAACATTCGAGAGCATATGTTCGGCCTCAGTCACCCGTCCAGCCTCTCCGAATCCAACCACGGCGCACTACACAACTTTCGTCTCGCCTCACGGACTCGAACAACAATGCAACGTCAGAAATACATAGTCATAATGCACTCACAGAAACGAACACCACCAACCGTGCCATCTCAATGTACAGCAGACAACGTGCGGTTGGCGACCGTACGATTGTTGACGACTTGTATCTGCAATCAGATCATGCAGGCGATGAGGGAACCAACACGTGGTGCGCCTTTTTATTGAAAGATTCCTTCGTTACTTGTGACTACCATACTATCCATAGCGAAATGGCCCCGTCGTGGTGTCACTGTCCCAGAGCTGACATCGGCAGTACACAACTTAAAGGTGTGTTTTCTTAACCTTTTTCTTGACGCATTCCGCACCCAGCATGCTTTCCGAAACGGCTCAGTTGCGCTGCCGACTCCACCCGCTTTCGTGTCAGGCCCTCTGAAGTTTTGGCCAAGCCCCGGCCCAGGCCCAATCCCACCGTCCGGGCCTGGTTTGAGGTTTGACCAGGCACAAGCCCTCTGACGCCAGATCCAAGCCAGGGATTCAGGCCAGGTCAGGCCCAAACGTCACTTACCAAAAGAGATCCCAAATGTAATATTTATGATTGCGCTAAAGTATTATAAATGAACTTTGAGACATGCAAGATGTTCCAATCTTTAACTCGATTAGTGCAATGCGTTTCACTTTCTTCACCGTCCTCTCCAGTTTGGCTGCACTCGCTGCTGTCGATGCGTTGCCAGCTGAGACCTGGCGACGAAGCGTCGCTTCTGAGGGTGTCGCTCCATGCACGGAGCTTGAATGCTGCGAGACTCCCACTGTAAGCCCGATCGTTCATGTTGACGAGTAAGCGCTCACCATCGTGATAGCGCTTTAAATATTTCTGCGGGGTAGCTCACTCACCCACACCTCCAGTCTGAGGATGGCCACGGAGGATGCATGCTGGATGTGCTGGCATGATAGAGGGAAATGCCGGAGTAGTCGGTAGTGCTGTGGAATGTATTACATCAGCGACGCGTTGTCGGAAATAGCCGAATCCCGACATTGTTTTGACGTTGTGGTCGAACGCGATGGACGTCGTACGTCGCTGCTCGCCGTCGTCACTTGCAACGCTGACTTCGTGCAGGACTATGAACATGCTGCTGTCCCGTCCACCGTGGACGACTGGCTCGCACGCTTTTCCCCGCCCCACCCTGGCACCTTCCCATTCACCTCACACAAGATCCAGTCCATCGAATCCCGTCGCGCAAGCATGTCCGACTTGCTCATCCTCGACGTTCTCCTCATTCGCGGCGGCATACACAGCCCTGACATGCTCTTTCCACCTGCCGACCGGACCGCCCTCAGGAAACTTCTCGACGCGATCGATCAAAGTGTCTACGACATCCTCAAGAAGGACTGCTTGGTGTATATCCTTCTCAAGTGGGCTTGGGACACGGATCCAAAGGCAGCTAACCCCGGTTGGGACGCCCGCTACTTGCAAGACCGTTGCATAGCTCCCCAATTTGCGGCCCTGGCAGACGCGTATTGGTTGTTGGACACCGGCACTCACCTCCCCGTACGTCCTACTTTTGGCGTTCCTTGCTTTTTAACCTCTAACAGCCACTCTCCTGGATCTGTCTCTAGAAAGCGGTCTCCATACTTTCGGATGCCCGTCTGAATAGAGACTATGTCTCCAAAATACTGCAAGCGCTCGCTCTGTCGTCTTCGCCTGCTTCCTTTGCGAGTGGTACCGCCACCGCCATCGCAACGCTCATCGTAAAGTACGTCCGCACTGCGAAACCTCTCCTCACCGAGCCCGATGACATCGACCTCTACGCGCTATCACTCGTCCAACTGTCCTTCATGGACGCATGGGCATACCAAAAGTCGTTCCCCGAAGGAAGCGATACCAGGGAAAGGCTTCTTGCAAAAATAGTTGGCTGGTGCTTGATGCGTACGTGTTTATTCTAAATATTTTCCTGTTCAACGCAACCAACTGCTACACGAAATTACACTAGCAACACCAAAAAAACAACCCCTCGCTCATCTCCTTGCTTTTCCACTCTCGCCTTTCGAACAGTCCTCTCTATATGCACTCGCCCTTCCTTCCCAGTTTTCGACGTCCTCTTCCTTGTCCAGCGTCAATATGCGCACCGCGGCCACCCCATCTGGCGTTGTGCTGTCTTCGCAAGCAGTGTCAATCCTGCAAGACCTCCTTTGCGTGCGCGCGATCCAGTCCGGGGACTATGTGGGCGCGATCAAGCTCGACCGCCAATTTTCTTCCGTTTCGCCCTCTCTTGGAAGTGGAGCGTCTTCCTCAAGCATTGCCTCACAAGCCACGTCGTCTGGTCGGGACACGATCGACCGAAAATCGATCATTCAGGACCTTTTTGCAACGCTCCCGCCCGCAGAGCGAACTCTGCTTGAAGACGAGATCGGCAAAGTTGCTACGGGTGTACGCGCCAACGCACCGTTGGCGTCGACCCCGAGACTGGGGACTTCTGCCACGAGGAGGCCCTTGGCGGCCGAGTCGAGCTTGAGCACAAGCTGGGAAGACGTCGGTGCAGGTACTGGGTCGCCCGCTCCCCCCGCTTCGCTTTCGTCGTCAGCCATCGGCGCTGGCTTTGCAAGCAAGGCAACACTGGTGCCGATGTCTGCAACCAACCAGGTTAACAAGTCACCCCTTGCGTCGCGTGTGGCCCGACCCCATCCAGCTTCCGGTCAAGTACCACCAACACCCAAATTCACGGCGTTTGGGTCGCCAATACCCCCTACCACAGGTGTCAGCAAGGGTAGGGCTGTGATCACAGAGCGGGGCAAAACACTATTTTCTACCGCCGCAGTGGGTGGGCCGAGTGCTGCTGCGAAACCCGTCACCCACGTCTCACTTTTCGACACCACGGGAAGTGCAAAGAATGCACCGAACGCTTTCTATAAGCCGCCGTCAGCTCCGGCAGCAAGAGCGTCGCTTGATGTGGGAAGCGCGCTGGCGAGTTCCAGCATCGCCAAGAGCGCAGGGCAGGGAGCTAACACGGCGAAAGAGAACGGAAAAGCACAAGGTGGTGAAGGTGACGGCGAAGACGTGAGCATGGGGTCTGGATCAGATGTCGAGGTCATCGAAGAGGTCCACCGCGACGAGTCAAGCGGAGACGAACAAGACGAAGAAGCTGCGACGGACGAGGATGAGGACGACGCTGAGAACTTTATCACGTACGATAACAGCGGCACCGCAGACCTTACCCTCGACAGGCGCGAAGTCGACGAAATCTTGGGCGAGGATGACAGGAGTGGACTGGATTTCGGGTTTAGCGTATTCAGTGGGAGTAGGAATGCGGTGCAGAACGGCAGCGCAGGTGGATATGGGAAGAAGCGCCTGAGCGGAAACGGACATGCGTCATATACCTCTCCGCCGCCTCGCGCTCGTGTCTCGCCCTCTCGCGAGGGAGACGAGAGTCTGAGCATGGGCGTCAATTCCACTACGACGACTAGACGTCATGCACCACCTGGCGCGTTCCACCATGAGGATGATGATGAAGACGAAGGCGGACATGACCAAGTTGAAAATGAAGACAAGGATGACAGTGAGAAAGAGCACGATCGGGTGTCACAGACCACGCCCTTGAACTCACCCCGCCGGAGTACCCGTACGAGGACGCAGGCCCATACTCCTCCGCGTCCTTCCGCTAGTTCTCAGCCTCATCGCAGTTCAAAGAGCACCACGACGACTACCAGTGGTACTAGCCGACCGGTGACGCATATGGGGAGAACCTCTTCAGGCAGGCCGAGCCCGAATCGGACTCTACCTGGCGCGTTGATGGACGAAGACAACGACGAGCATGACACGGACCACGCGGGTGCGCACGGTGATGAAGATTCCGAAGTCGACGAGGAAGAGGACGACTTGATTGCGCCGCTTCCCCCGCGTCCGTCGCGACGTACGAGGAGCTCGGGGCTCTTTGGCGCATCCACGACCACGTTTAACACCTCGAAATCGAGTGGCAAATCTACGGCACCGGCAGGGAGGACTACAACCACCACCGCTGCCAAGGGCAAGGCAAAGGCACGGCCATCCGAGGTGAAGACGCCCGCGCGCAGATCGTCGAGGCTCTCGACGGCATCGTCACTGTCGCCGGACCATACCGAGGTTGTATCGCCGACGAAGAAAGGACGGAAGAGCGCCGGCTCGAGGGCGTCTGCCGCTGGGAGTGGGAGCGGGGCGGTTGCGACGCGAAGCAGTGTGAGGCGGAAGCGGTAGGAGACGTGTGAGGGACGCTTGTTCACGTAGTGATCGAAACTTTCTTTTCTTTTCCTTCTTCCGTGTTGTGTGCATGAACAAACCGTATGCTATGCTTAGATCGCTGAGCCGAACTGGCTTGTTGAAAGCTGTTTCGAGGTCAGGCTTCAAGAACGAGGATCTCGATAACGCATCAAAGTTTTCACGACACAGCGTCAGACCACCTGGCCAGCTCATGAAAACCGATCAGTGACGCTGTTCTGCAAACCGCTGTAATAGAGTAGCTGACAGCGATGTACAACATAACATGTGTACTGCCAGGGCACGGCCTAAATGTACGCTGAATAGATACGATCTCGGATTCTGCCCTCACAGCCACCACCCCTGGACTTATCAGCGCGTCCAGTGCCAGACTCAC
>JBBPRR010000190.1:0-34686 GCA_038093115.1 Hortiboletus flavorubellus
AGGTGACATAGCAAATGTTGTGTTGCGTATCGATTGAATGTCAGATTTCAACGGTTCGGCGGGTCCCATTCATGAGGTCTGTCGAGGCCAGCTGGCCACCGCTGTGCGTGACCTCCTCGGAAGGATCCTTCCGATGCAGGGTTGGCTTCTTGTGGGTCTTTCATTTTAGCATGACTGAGCGATGCAACTTTTTTTGCGTTTTGTTCGTCAACGTTTCTATCCCGCATCGATACTGTCTGTTACGTCTGTGCAAACCAAGTTTAAGGTTTCATCCCAGTTGAGGGACTCGGGTTTGAATTGCGCCTGCCAGGCGGTCATGGCAGTGGTTACGATTCATCATACAGCAAGCCGTCGCAGGGAGGCAAGTAAGGAGGAAAAACCCCTAATTGTTTGATGCAGTGCTCATGAATGTTCGTTCCATCAGATCAAGGCGAGTATATAACCCAGGTAGCATCAGGTACGCCTGACACGGGGTTGCTGACCCTGACATGAATCCTGCCAACCTGTGGTCTGCTTTGTCAAGCGCCAAGTCTACACATATCATTTGCTGATTGTGCAGCCCAACCGTCGATCCTGGCTCGATGACATGTATAAGATGTTGGGACCCTCACCTTAAATCCCTCACCCCCAAAGTATGCCCCCTTCGACTGTGCCTACACTGTCACAACGGCCAGTTGCTATCTCTCGCACCTGGTCTACGCCACTGGCACGGACACACGGCATACCTCTTGCTCAAATTGCGCGAGGCTGGACACCAGTCTATGTGCTCACTTCCTGCCAACACTCCGCCTCGCAAGATGCCCGGCCATGTATTCATCATCATCCTGTCGACCAGCGTTCGCCCCGGCCCCACGACGGGCAACACTCTTCATCCCGTTTCCAGCTAGTAGTGCTTTTAAACGCCTGTCCGCAGTGTCAGCGACACCCCAAGCTTCCAGATCACCGATTTTGCTCCGTTTCTTGCCGTCAGTCTGCTGCTCGCTCTGCGCCGGAACTGAAATACCTTCACCCACACCACGAGCTGTTCGTCAAGAGTACGTACTTCAAATTTTCCTCTGGCCACTCGAGGTTGTATTTGACGTTCCTCCTAGTGGCAACACGGTTCGTGCAGTGCTGGAAATTAGCACCCCGTCCAAAGGTACGCGCGGTCTATATGGTCACTTGGACGGAATCATCGCAACGAAGTTTCGAGCAATATAGGTGAGGCATTCGCTACCTCCTCACCAATTTAGGCTAAACAGAAAGAGCAGGGATGATGTTGAAGCTCGAGGTCAATTTAAGCGCATGGGATGTTTCCCAGGGAACGAACAGAAGCGGTTCCGGAGCACAGTTCGTGCGTGTACCCTTGGTGAGCGAGGAAACCTCTCCCCTTGCCACAATGAAGCGTGCTGGGTGTGCGAGACGATCCGGTGGGGGTTCGAACCCCACCTTGGACGGAAACGTAAAATTCCATTGTACGTTTCTATTTTTCCCGTGAGGCGATCTGTGACGTCCTCTGATTGCGATGCGTCTAGGAACACCGGCGGTATACGGCTCGGAGCGGGTATATATACCAGCCATACGTCTTCCAAGTCAGAATTCCTTTTCATCCCCCTCTTTCCAGAAATTCTGATACTAGTGGTGAATCTAATCTGTACCTCCTAGGGCCGACCAATACGCCAAGAACATCCATGATCCCAGTTCGAGAATCAAGGCCATGTTAATTTGCCGCATCGTCATTGGCAAACCATACGAGATGTACTGTGAAGACCAAACGATCAGAAGCCCGCCCCCGGGATATGACTGTGTAGGTCGAATCCGCTTGCCACTTCGGTTCCGTCCTTCTCAACGTCCTTGTGCGGTGTAGGTATTTGGAAAACCGGGATGGCATAGCGCCTTTGCAGAAGACGAGTATGTGGTATATAATGCGGATGCTATCCGTCCCGCATATCTGGTCCTGTACGAAACGGCGCAAGGCGCTTGAAAGTTCGAGATGAGCACGACCTGGAACCGCGTACATGCCGCTTGGGATATGGTATCGCATCGCTGTGCGAGCGTCGTTATTAAACATTGAACCGTTGAATGTTGAACCACCGACTCATTGCGGGTGTCAGTCGAAGTGCTCTCAGCACCGATCGCGGGATGTGGGGGGGACGCACTTTGAAATACAGCTCTACAGGTCCTTTATGACAATATATACACATGGAGTTAATACTTCTGCATCAAACCTCTTGGTCCACCTTTGTATAGTTTGCTATACAGAACTCGCACTATAGAACGACCCTTTTATCTTTTTTCGCCCAGGGAAGGAGGTTCTCAAGATGAAAAAAGGTGCAGAATTCGGCATTGTTCGCTCGGAAACGCTGCCAACCAGTGATTGCCAGCACCACAGGGCCACAGCCTTGCTCGTAGAAGAAACCGCAATTGGTGTATGGGAGCTTCGACTCGCTTCTACCAAAAAGGGCCAGGACGCAACGTCCGTCCAAAAAAATCAGTGAGGGATTGCGCCCTATGTGCGGTGATTGCTTGGCCGTTAATTTCACCACCGTACTGCCAACATATATAACGAGTTCACACACTAGGATGAGCATCAGCTTCTCCTTCTTCGCTTCCTTCCCAGTCCATAGGAAGTGCGAGATACTTTCTCGATGGCCACCCAGAAAGCACTCTGGCTTCCAAACATCGGAGCCGAGTTTACACTCGGCCAGAACGAGATTCCAGAACCCGGTCTGGGCGAGGTTCTCGTCAGACTCGAAGCGAGTGCGCTCAACCCGCTCGACGTAGTAATCCAAGGTTCGGGCTTTTTTGAGATTGAAGAATACCCCGCTGTCCTTGGCGAGGAGGGTGCTGGCGTTGTCGAGAAAGTCGGTGAAGGGGTCACTCACTTGGCACGAGGTGATAAAGTGTTCGTACTTCCTGTCTCGAGGCGCATGGCATGCTCGTACTTACCACAGCGGCCATGTGGGCAGGTTTTTCAAAGCGACTTTGAAGAATAAGTTTGCCTCCTTCCAGGAGTATTGTTTGGTGGTCGCGGAGTTTGCGGCCAAGGTTGGACTTGTCCACTTCGTCACCCTTCGTCCCATTGAACGAAACGGAGTATAGATCCCACCGAATCTATCATTTGACCAAGCTGCTTCCGTCTCGGTCGCTTTCAGCCCGTTTGCGGTAGCCACCTATGCTCAAGAACCACTGGGTATGGCACTCACTCCGCCGTTCGAAGAAGATGGTCTCGGCAAGTACGCCGGCCGACCCATTGTCATATTCGGTGGTGCATCTTCTGTTGGCCAACAAGGTATGCCTCTCACAAAACCAGATAAAATCTGCACGCCTCTCTAATGCATTCCTTTTTGTTCAACTCACATAGCGATCCAACTCGCGAAATTATCTGGTTTCTCTCCCATTATCACGACCGCTTCCCTCCACAACCAAGAGTTACTCCTTTCCCTCGGCGCAACGCATGTCATCGATCGCAAACTCTCCAACCCTGTGCTCGTAGAACGAGTCCGCCAACTCACCACGATCCCTCTGACATACATCTTTGACGCGGTGTCTGTCAAAAGTACACAGCAGGCCGCCTATACTCTCCTGGCACCTGGAGGTACCCTCGTGGTTGACCATCCACCCCAAGTAGGTGGGGACGACGACGGGAGTGGGAAAAAGGTCCTCTTTGTCATCGGGAGTTTCCATTCTCCCCCGAATCGTGCGCTTGGCGCCAAGTTTGCAATGGCGTTGACAGAGTGGTTGGAGAAGGGGGATATTGAGGT
The DNA here is from genome assembly GCA_038093115.1 of Hortiboletus flavorubellus. Taxonomy (NCBI): domain Eukaryota; kingdom Fungi; phylum Basidiomycota; class Agaricomycetes; order Boletales; family Boletaceae; genus Hortiboletus; species Hortiboletus flavorubellus. The sequence continues at coordinate 3,744 of JBBPRR010000190.1, forward strand.
GCGTGTGTGATACTTTTGTTGTCGTTAAGAGTGTTTCGGTTAACGAGAGAGTGAATGGATCGACAGCCAAATCATATCGAGGTATTACCGGGAGGGTTGAACGGGGTAGTACCTGGACTGAAGCGCTTAGCGGCCGGGGTAAGTGCGACGAAGTTGATCATTCGTCCCCCCGAAACCACCGACGGGTGGAGTCGAGTCGGTGAGGTATTTCAGTTTCTACGAGGACTCGTATTTCGAGCTTAGCACACATGTGTATGGTAAGTGGATATAAGTTCACCCATACATCCTTGTGTAAACGCATCTGACCGTTCATATGTCGTAACGGAAGTAATGAAACAAACCGGAAGGGCTTTGAATTATGCCACACCGCTGCTTAACTGGGAACACTTCGTCAGCGTGTTTCCTAGGACACGGCGGCTGCCCCGTCGCCTCGGACACTGTGCATGCTCGTTGTGGGTGACGACTCCTTTTTTTCGAGGACGAGTGAAGCAACTTCCCCGTGGACTATTTGGTCGATTGGATGGGTGACACATCCAACACAAACAAAACATTTACAAAGCAGCTGAAGCAAACGGCAGTTTAAGACCCTCCCGCATTGGGCGAGCCCTTATTGGCCCTGGGCCACGAGCATCTTGGCGACCCTAAAACGTGTCTTACAGCAATGCTGACCTTCTGGTATAGCCTCCATGCTGCCACTAGGGGTTAGCACGGGTGGGAACCGCCGCGGGTAGGGCGCAGGGAGACGGCGGGAACGGACTGGTAATCTCCAAACCCGCAGCTACGCCGTACGGATTCTGTTACGGGTACGCCACTGGCATGTGTCCGTACCGCATTGTTGCTGTCAAGCGGATTTGCCCGGTGACTGAGGTGATCGATTGAACCTCCAATGATTCTCACCCGCACCGCTTGTCGAAATTCCCTCATAGCAGATCTGTCCAGAGCTAGAGACGTTTCCACGAAGCAGAGAATTGCTATAAACTCAATGGAACACTTTGTCGCAGTCTTTTGATTGCACTCTGCCACTCTCGCGCGGCAAAACGGTGAGTACCAGTGATTTGCATCATTTAACCATGCAGAATATTTAGAGAGTCCGCTCAGAGTTCAAAGGCATGTATTACCGCAGTGATGGCAGGGGGCGTCGACCACTCCTCAGTGAAGTCGGTTTCGACCAGCTCGTCCTCTTCAAGTTCTCGCTTAACGACGCCAACATTTATTGGTGTCAAGACGCCCGCTCAGATGATTGTCACACTCATCATTCTACCTTTGAAGAAAGCTCTTTTCAGATAACCGTCCAGTGCTATTGTTATCGACAATGACTCAGACATTGTTGGTAAAAGTGACACAACTTTCTCCGCCGTGCACTCGCCAAAAACATGAATGAGAGGGTAGACCTATTCTCATTTGGATTACTCACGATGACACATTGACAATATTGTAGCGTACTGGAGTGAATCGGCCGATGATTGCGGGAATATTCCTCGGCGCTGTGCGATTACCCGACGAGCTCTAAGAAGATCTCCGTCAACCAGTGGAGAACATCGTCGATCCCCCGAAGCGATGGGTAAAAAAATAAACATTTTATCTGGATCGGGCCGTTGCTTCCTTCTCCAGTGGTCGACACTTGGAACTGTCATCAACTTGTGCTCTGCTTTGCCTCGCCTCATGGTATACGGTGTGATACAGCTTGATGACTCGGTAAAATTTACAAAAGAACTCGAGAGAGGAGGACCGAGTAGACAAGTACCACATCTTATAGTTCCCAAATTCACGCCAGTAACATGAAGGTCCACCTGCGGCGGGTTGTACCGTATATACTATACCTCCACCGCCATGCGTAGGTGTTAGCTGGCTGAAGCTACCCGTGCGGCCATGCGATACCCTAGACTTCCCACCGTTGACAAAGTTGGCGTTCGTTATCATCTCGCCCAGAATCCCGTCGTGTACTCTCTGTCGCAATTGGACCTCCTTTTTATTGTGCATGAATGCTCTTCTTTAGCTGACCTAGCATGCGAGAATCTGCTAAGTACTTACCGTCCTCCGAGTCACTCTGATATTTAAATATTCACGATTATCTATGTAGATCCTGCGATGCATCTGCATCTGATATGAAACCAGTGTTGTGTTTTCTCACGTGCCATAGATTTGCAGGAGACTCTTTTCTTCCACTCCTAACCCGGGATTTAATTTTTGGGTCACTGATCAGTCAAGGAAGTCTCCGAGTGGCTCCATTGGTTCCGCAACTCAGATAACAGTGACTATGAGTCAGAAGTCCTATCGCCACCGGGCTTTGCAGGTACCTACGAAGGCGAGGAACAAACCGGATCCTGAAATCACCCACGATGACCGAATGCCCCCGAGGTGCAACGTCACGATCCACCAACCTGAATTGGAGGGAGGTACGACGGAGTCAGCGGCCGAGCAAGGACATCTTTCAAATCTGCAAAGTTACTCGAGGAAAGAACTTTTCGCTGCCATCGCATCGTTCTTTCCGGACTTGACAGATCGCGCCCGCCAGAACCAGCTGCGTTACCCGCAGGGCTCGGACTCACATAACGTCATAGCTTGATATCAGGCGCTCATTTTGTCTCCGCATTGCGCCCCACCACAAGACTGTACGTCAGGCCCAACTTCTCATCATGTAATTTCAACCACCACTAATTAAGGGGTTGAAACTCGGGTAAGCATCAAAATTTCCCCGGTCTTCACTTTCCTCCGGGTGCGTAGTTGTAACTCTGAGGCACATTCTTGATGGCCACCCAGAAAGCACTCTGGCTCCCGAAAATTGGCGCCGAGTTTATACTCGGCCAGAATGAGATTCCAGAGCCCGGTCCAGGCGAAGTTCTCGTCAAACTTGAGGCGAGTGCACTCAATCCGCTCGACGTAGAAATCCAAGATTCGGGCTTCTTTGAAATTGAAGAATACCCCGCTATTCTGGGCGAGGAGGGTGCTGGCGTTGTCGAGAAAGTGGGTGAAGGGGTCACCCACTTGGCACGAGGTGACAGAGTGTTCGTGCTTTCTGTCTCTCGAGGTACATGGCGTGCTCGTACTTACCACAGGCTTGCGAACAGGTTATTCCAGACGACTCTGAAGAACAAATTCGCTTCCTTCCAGGAGTATTGTTTGGTGGTTGCAGAGCTTGCGGCCAAGGTTGAACTTGTGCACTTCGTGACTTCGCCTCTTGTCTGACGAAACAGAGTATAGATTCCACCGAATCTGTCCTTTGACCAAGCCGCTTCTATTTTAGTTGCTTTCAATCCCTTTGCGGTAGCTACGTATGCCCAAGAACCGCTGGGTATAGCGCTCACTCCGCCGTTCGAAGAAGATGGTCTCGGCAAGTACGCGGGCTGTCCCATTGTCATATTCGGTGGTGCATCCTCTCTTGGCCAACAAGGTACGCCCCTCATGAAACCACATAATACCTGCATACCAATCTAATCCACCCCCTTTTTCTTCAATTTCCACAGCGATACAACTCGCGAAACTGTCTGGTTTCTCGCCCATCATCACAACCGCTTCGCTTCATAACCAAGAGTTGCTCCTTTCCCTCGGCGCAACGCATGTCATCGATCGCAAACTCTCCAATGCTGCGCTCGTAGAACGAGTCCGCCAACTCACCACGATCCCTCTGACATACATCTTTGATGCGGTGTCCGTCGAAGATACACAGCAGGCCGCCTATACTCTCCTGGCACCTGGAGGTACGCTTGTGGTCGTCCTTTCACCCCAGGTAGGTGGTGGCGACGACGGGAGTGGGAAAAAGGTCCTGCTTGTCCTAGGGTCTTTTCATCCACTTCCGAATCGTGCGCTTGGCGCCAAGTTTGCAATGGCGTTGACAGAGTGGTTGGAGAAGGGGGATATTAAGGTACGTGTGTGGCTTTCGTTGTCGTTGAGAGTGATTGAGTTGACGAGAGGGAATGGATTGATAGCCAAATCATATCGAGGTATTGCCAGGAGGGCTGAACGGGGTGGTGCCTGGATTGAAGCGCTTAGCGAGCGGGGTTAGTGCGACGAAGTTGATCATTCGTCCCCCCGAAACCACCAACGGGTGGGGTCGAGCGAGCGAGGTATTTCAATTTATACAAAGACTCGTATTACGGATATAGCGCACATGTGTACTGTATGGTAATTGGATTAGTGCAAACGCATTCTTGTTCAGGTCGAACTGACCGACATCCGAGTCCGCACCAAGCCGCCCCTTCGATCCCCGACTCATGCCCTCCGACGGTGGGCCCTAGCCTATCCGTACAAACGCATGTTGAATTTGCTCGGGTCACGACCGAAACTGGACGCAGCGGCGACAATGTGATGAAGACAGGTTTGAATTGCAGCTTATCATTTGACAGCAAGTTGTCCGGGTCGGCGCGTTCCCTGGGATACGGTGGCTGTCCCATCTCCTCGGAGTCCCGGTCCGTCGGCGCTTATCAATTTTGGGCGGCGACGCTTTGCGACGAGCGAAGCAACTTCCTCGCGGCTTATCTGGTCGATGGGGGGTTGATGCTTTCAACAGGAGACATCTACGAAGCAGCTGAAGTGAACGGCAAATCAGGAAATCTTCCGCACTGAGCGAGCCTCTCATTGGCTGAAGCCACAGGCATCTTGGGAACCCGAAAACGTGTCATACAGCGGTCCCAGCTTAGTGGTATAACCTCCTGTTTCCTTGGGTCGCTTTGCGGAACGGAAGATTGGCCACATGACCGCGCCGCTGTCGCAAAACAATTTGCCACGTCATGGGTCCTTCGGGGTGGTCAACTGAGCTCAGCCATCCTCCCGGGAGGATCTCAACGAGCCTAAATGGTTAGACCCCACCCGTCCTGGAATGGAACATATCAAATCTATGTCTGCCGTCCTCCCTGCCAGTCAACAGTGGCCCACACTCGCCACCAACCCCGTGATTTCAATCCAGTCACTGCTGTCGTGATCGCCTGTCATTCGCTCGGTTGAGACGTCTGACTATTGCAAAAGCCCCTGCAAGTGAAAAGTATTCCATCGAAAAGGCGTGCCGCCATGATTAGCAACCTGAGACAAGGAGTCGTGGCTATTTCTTTCGCAAGGCTGTTGCAGATTCGGCATTCCGTTGAATCGGCCACTTAGAAAGCAGCGATAGCAGCACAAAAGCACCGATCATTCACGTGAGCAACGCGTACCCAATTCCTCGGGGGCCGGGCGGTGCTGAATTGATGACGAGCCTTACAACGAGATCCGGGGGAATATTCGAGTACATCACGCTTACCATACAGACAATGTGCAGAGCAGAGACAGCAACCCGGCAGTATTTGCTCAATTTGAAATCACTTGTTAGAATGAGTGGTTCGGGCGGACCTGTAATTTAGCACTTTACGTGATTAAGCTATCTTGGATTCGACGCCTTGGAGATCACAATTGAACAATACATCTTTTATTTGCGACAAAGTTAAAGGCAAGGAAATGCGCTGACCCACTTGAGTGTTTCTGAGCGCGCTTGATTGTGGAGAGTTGCGCAGTTTGCTTATGTAAGGACGGGAGGGGGATCCGAATGTAATGACACCTGTGTGTGTGAGCCTGTGGGGTCGATAAGCCAAGGTTTCGATAAGGGCACGAGGCGCCCGTGGGGGGGTTGGTTGTGCGTGTTTCGCATTTCCGTACGAGGGACCCTGGCCCGTTTCGAGCACACAGCAATCGTGCGGGACGCACGAGTTGCATGCAGTGGCAGGACGGATTTGGAAGGCCACTGGCCAGCTGGCCCCTCGGAGAAGGAGATATGAGAGTGGCTCTTTTAAGGGAAGGTGGCGCAACATGCTGGCAGCTCGGGAAGGTCGTTTTGAAATATATGGCAACATTGTTTCGGCCAGCAGGAGACGAGAGGTGACCAGGTCGGTCCGAATGCACACAGATAATTGCTATCACGACCCCTCCAGTCGTGTGACAACAATCGGGCCAATCAGAGGCGGCGATAGAGGGGGGGGGGTGTTGTTTACGTACCCCTCTCACTTTAAAAGACCGGAGCCTGCCAGTGCTCGACCAGTCTCACCCCCTTGTGTCAGACACCATGCGCGGTCTGACCACTGTCACGCTCGCCCTGGCTGGCCTCGCCGCACATGCCCTTGCTCATTCACTCCCTCCGCCCCTCTCTCCTACCGCACCCGCCCGCAGAAAGACTCTTGGGTTCGGGCCGGACCTTCCTCACGCCCGTTACCAGTCTGGCGACGCACATGCATTCGTTTTCGACCCCACCAAGGATGCCCATGCCGTGGCACGCGACTTCCTCAGCCAGTACGACGACTTCCGCACTGGTCGGGCGTACGTTATTCGCCCCGACTCATACACCGACCACGCTACTGGCGTCACACACGTGTATGCCCGCCAAATCATTGGCGGGATTGAAGTGGCCAACGCTCACGTCAACCTGAACATCAAGGACGGCAGAGTCCTCAGCTTTGGTGATTCCGTGCGTGTGCTCATTTCTCCGTTCCGCTGCTGCTGACCCGGTTGCCGTAATAGTTCTTCGACGGACAAGTCGAGCAGAATTCCCACGTTGCTGTGCACCCTCACGCTCATCACTGCGCTCAACTCTCTACTGCAGTCGACGTCCACCGCTTTCTTCTTCAGACTCCTCTCGTTTCACATGATCGCCCAAGGGTCGCTCATGGACTCGCCAATCTTGAGCATATTCACGTCTCAAACTGTGCTCATGTGCCCTCTTTCGCCGGTTCTGGTGAGGTCGACATGGATCCGAGACGAGCCCTCTTGGCCTTCCTCGCATCTGCTCTCCCTGAGAATCACCCCGAGTTCGGCTCTCTGGGGGATAAACTTGAGGAGCATGTGAGCAACATCATCTTGACCCCAGAAACCCATCTGCTTGGAGACCACGCCTCCCTTGGCGTGTCGTTGTCCAACGTCCCTGGTGCGGTTAGTGACGTCAAGGCTCGCATCGTCTGGGTCCAGGTCCCCACCGAGCACGGCGTCAAACTTGAGTTGGTTCACCGTGTAAGAGTCAATTACTTCTCTTCATTTCTGTCGTCTCATGCATTCCGTTTCTTTAGTTCGAGGTAGAGATGGAACACAACTGGTACGAAACCACTGTCACAGCATCTTTACCGCACCGCATTATCAGTGTCGTCGATTGGGCGAGTGATTCCCCGATGCCGATGCGAGTCACTGAGGAGGGTGAGTGTGACTTGCTCATGGTACCGTGTTTTAGGTGTCGTTGCTCATGTATGCGGGCTGAATGTAGATTATCGCCTTCCGAACCTGGGTGCTTTCGTTCGTCCAGGGACCATCTTTGACTCGGTCTCTTCTGCACCTAGAAAGGGGAGCGGAAGGAGACTTGGTAAAGCGCTCGCTGAACAGAAGGGTGGGTCTACGTCCTATTCGACAAGTTCGTTGTCCCTGGCATCGGCCGACTGATGTATCTCTTCATAGGTCTCAAGTCATATCCTTCTACTCCAAAGCACCCTCAGGTCCCTGAAACAAGCAAGGCACTCTACCTTGTTTTCCCTTGGGGGACCAATGATCCTGACGAGGCTGCAATAAAGAAAGCTGCGAGTCGTGGTGAATCTAGTATGTATGCTGATTGGTTCTACGTTCTCCTCGCTTCATACATTCTTTCAGCTGGCGTCAAGTACCCTCTAGCATATGGTAGAGAACTCGTCAAAGAGTTGAGCGATACCCATGCTTCTCCCGCTGGTTGGCACACGCTTCCTTGCCCTAATGACCCTAGCACTGGTGAGGGTGACACGACTTCCTGTTGTAAGTCTTTAGTTCGACTCTGAGGTGCACATGAATGACTTGGATGTCAAGCGAGTACGTACTGGCGCACAACGGACACAACGTGGGGTAACAATGTTTTCGCGCACGAGAATTGGGAAGGGAAGAATAGTTGGATCTATAACGGGCGTCCGCTAGGTACCCATCTTTCTCACTTCTGCTTACCTTTATCTCACGCTACATTTCAACTGAAGCCGGTTCGGCGTTCGCATACCCATATTCCCCTCAAGCAGCGGACAACGAGATTGAGTCACTGGAACAGGCAAGGGGACACATTAACGCAACCGTAACACAGTTGTTTTATACCACCAACATGGTCCATGATCTCTATTATCGGTAAGTGAAAGCGTTTGATGTTTCGTTCCTGCTCATTCGATGTGTATTAGCTATGGTTTCACCGAAGCTGCTGGCAACTTCCAACAGTTCAACTTTGAGAGAGGTGGTGAAGAAAACGATGCTGTGATCGCAAATGCACAAGATGGAAGTGGATTCGATAATGCGAACTTCATGACCCCTCCCGATGGACAGAATGGGTTCGTACAAGTTGATCCAACTTGCATTTTTTTTCTAACCAATTGACTCCCCGTTGTACCAGCCGCTGCCGAATGTACCTTTGGACCACTGATTCGCCTTACCCTGATGGAGACTTTGAGGCTGGCATTGTCATTCACGAACTAACTCATGGCCTCTCTACTCGTCTGACGGGTGGACCAAAGAATTCTGGATGCCTCGGCTGGGGAGAGGCTGGAGGTATGGGTGAAGGCTGGGGAGGTTTGTTTTGACAATGGTACTTGGATGCATGTAACTGACTCCTCTCAGACTTTATCGCTACCTCGATCCGTTCCACCTCCACTTATTCGGACTACCCGATGGGTGCTTGGGCCGCTAACCGTGACGGTGGTATTCGCAACTACCCGTACTCTACCAGCAAAGAGATAAACCCTTCGACCTACGAGACCCTCGACAAACCAGGCTACTGGGGCGTCCACGCTATTGGCGAGGTCTGGGCTGAAATGCTCTGGGTCATGCAACAGCGATTCATCGCCAAGCACGGCTTCTCGGAGACACTTTTCCCCCCTGTTCCTGATGCTGATGGGACGCTTCCACCCAACGACTTTTACCGACCACCGACCTTCAATTCACTCACCGGCTCACCAAACCCTCTCGTTCCCAAGCATGGCAATACACTGCTGTTACAACTCGTGATAAATGGAATGAAGATGCAGCCTTGCAGCCCCAGCTTCTTTGATGCTAGAGATGCCATCATCGAGGCGGACAAAGTTTTGACTGGCGGTGAGAATTTGTGCGATCTCTGGGAAGGATTTGCGGAAAGGGGATTGGGTGTCGACGCTTCGGTTGTCGGCAGTACACCATGGGGTGGAGGAGTCCGTACGAACGTAAGTTACTCCACCTCGATTTGTTAACCTCGAGCTAACATGTACGACAACAGGGCGTCAGAGTTCCATCTCAATGCCGGCCTGGTCAGCCTCAACCGGAGCCAAAGCCTAAGCCTAAGCCCACGCCCAGCGATCCCGACTGTGACCCTATTTTCCCCTGGTGCTGGTTCAAGAACCGTGTCGGGAAATGGGTTCCGAGGTTGCCTTGGAGCTACAACTACCAGTACTGATTGCACTCGTGGAAACACAAGGTCGATCGCACGATTATTCGCAAACGATACCATCTTGATTAGATGATTACAATATACACGCGAATCATGGTATCTCGTTTCCCTCTCTCTGTCTGCTGTCTTGCTTTCATTGTGGTTCGAGCTAATGACCTAATATGTGCTATGTGCTAGTTCAAGTCCTCCAATCTTCTTGATGGCTACCAATGTAACTTGATTCTACTATTGATTTTCGAGTATAAGCATGCGAACCGAACTGAGAAGCTACGACAAATATTGTCCGTGCGATGCTGCTGTTTGTTTGTGATTCTGTCGCCACCTACCTGAGTGACCTCGCGCGGTTCATCATGCATGGTCTGGTCATTGTCAACCTTGCTTTGGCCGGCTTCGCTGCACACGTCCTCGCTCATTCAGTCCCTCCACCCGTCTCTCCGCTCGCCCGAAGAAAGACATTTGGATTCGGTCCTGACCTTCCCCATGCTCGCTTCGAGTCCATCGACATCCATGCGTCTGTCGACACCACCAAGGACGCCTATGCCGTTGCGCGCGACTTTCTGAGCCACTATGACAACATCCATGCTGGTCGTGCGTACATCATTCGTCCCGACTCGTACACCGACCATGCCACCGGTGTTACACACATCTACGCCCGTCAAATCATTGGTGGCATCGAAGTGGCCAACGCGCGTGTCAACTTGAACATCAAGGATGGCAGAGTCCTCAGTTTCGGTGATTCCGTGCGTGTGCTGACTCCCCATCCCATTCTTGCTGACACGGACACTGGAACCGTAGTTCTTCACTGGAGAACTCGACCATTATCCTCATGTTCCTGTGCACCCACACGCTCACCACTGTGCTCAGCTGTCCTCTGCACTCGACTTCCATCGCTCACTCCTCGAGTCTCCCGACTCACCTGACCGTACACGGGTCATTCGTGGACTCCCCACTCTAGAACACCTCTACGCCTCGAATTGTGCCAATGTACCCTCTTTCTCCTCCATCGCGGACCCAGTTGACATGGATCCAAGGCGGCCCCTCTTGGCCTTCCTCGCATCTGCTCTTCCAGAGAATCACCCCGCGTTCAGCTCTTTGGGTGATAAGCTTGAGGAGCATGTGAACAACATCATCCTGACCCCAGAAACCCATCTGCTTGGAGACCACGCCTCCTCCGGCATGTCGTTGTCCAATGTCCCGGGTGCGGTCAGCGACGTCAAGGCTCGCATCGTTTGGGTCCAGGTCACCACTGAACATGGCGTCAAGCTTGAGCTAGTCTACCGTGTATGTGTCTACAACTCTCCTTTATCCTCTCGTCTTATCCGTACCGCGGAATAGTTCGAGGTCGAATTGGAACACAATTGGTACGAAACCACCGTGACAACGTCGTTACCCCATCGCATTATCAGCGTCGTCGATTGGGTGAGCGATTCTCCGATGCAAATGTCGGTCGCTCGGGAGGGTGAGTGCGGGCTTGTTCTTGGTCCGCAATTGTGAGAGCCTGATCGTGAACGTACCTCTCTCTGACATCTTGCTTAATGTTTCGTTGCTCGAACGTGTGCAGTAGGTCAACTTCCGAACCTCGGTGCTTTTGTTCCTCCTGGATCCAACTTCAAGTCGGTAGCCTCCACTCCCGTGCAGGGGGCGGATGAAGCTCCCTCTGGCAAGGAAGGCAAGTGCGGGTGTGTGTATATACAGTCCAGCACCGCTCTAGTCGACGATCTGGTGTTACCGACTAACTTGCATAGTTATTCACAGGTGTCTTGCAGATCCCTGAGTTGGACAAGGCATCTTACCTTGTTTTCCCGTGGGGTACAAACGACCCTGTGGATGCTGCGCAGAGGAAGGCTGCGAAACATGGTGAACCCTGTACGCATACCGATCGTTTTCTAGGTTCCCTCAGCTAAAACTAAAACTATTTTCAGCTAGAGCTGAATATCCCCTATCATTTGGTAGAGACGTTATCAAGGAATTGGGTGATACCATTGCTTCTCCCGCCGGTTGGCATACTCTTCCCGTCTCTCATGACCCTAGTATCAGTAAGGGAGATAATACCATCCTTGGTAGGTTTTGGTTTGTTAAGTCTTGGTGTGCGCGTAGATGACGTGGACGTCGAGGAGATTCTTCCTGGCGCACAACTAAAACAACATGGGGTAATAACGTTTTCGCGCAAGAGAATTGGCAAGGCAGAGATGATTGGATGTATAACCGGCGTCCGTTAGGTGCCGGACCTTCTCTTCTTTTGTAGCCACAGGCTGATGCCAAGTTCTCAGCGCACGCAGATGGGGTGTTTTCGTACCCCTATTCCCCAAAACCAGCGTTCAACGAGTTTGAATCACTGGAACAGGCAAGGGCGCATATCAACGCGAGTGTAACCCAATTGTTCTATACCAGCAACATGATACACGATCTCTTCTACCGGTAAATAATCTTGCACCATGCTACGCTCGCCACGATCGACGTATGTCAGATATGGCTTTACCGAAACTGCTGGCAACTTTCAGCAGTACAACTTTGGGGAAGGTGGCGAAGAAGGTGATGCTATCATTGCGGATGCTCAGGATATGAGTGGATTCAATAACGCGGCATTCACCAGCCCCCCAGATGGACTGAATGGGTATGTACAAGTTCGTGTTGTTGCCTTGGACGGTTTGATTTCCGCTCTATGCAGTCGCTGCCATATGTGTCTTTGGGACACTGATTCACCCTACCCGGATGGAGCTATGGAGGCTAGCATTGTCATCCATGAACTTTCACACGGTCTTTCCATGCGTTTGACCGGTGGACCAAAGGATTCTGGCTGCCTTGGCTGGGGAGAGTCGAGCGGTATGGGTGAAGGCTGGGGAGGTTCGTTGTTAAAATCTGCTAGTGTAGTTATCTCACACCCTTCTCAGACTTCATCGCCATTACCGTCCGGTCCACTTCGACTTATTCGGACTACCCTGTGGGGGCCTGGGCCGCCAATGTTGAAGAGGGTGTTCGCCATTACCCCTATTCTACTGACCTCTCTGTGAATCCGACGACATATGAGACCCCGAACGAGCCAGGATTCTTTGGGCCCCACGCGCTTGGCGAGGTTTGGGCGGAAATGCTTTGGGTCATTCAACAGCGGTTGATCGCTAAACATGGCTTTTCGGACACGCTCTTTCCCCCTACCCCCAATGCTGACGGGACACTTCCTCCTAACGACTTTTATCGACCACAGACATTCAATCCACACAGTGGTTTACCGAACCCTCTCGTTCCCAAGCACGGCAACACGCTGCTGCTACAACTTGTGATAAATGGGATGAAGATGCAGCCTTGTCTCCCAAGCTTCTTCGATGCCAGAGCTGCGATCATCGATGCCGACAAGGTATTGACCGGCGGTGAGAACGTATGTGATATCTGGCAAGTGTTTGCGGAGAGGGGGCTAGGTACCGACGCCAGGCTTATTGGTACTACGCCATGGGGTGGAGGGCTTCGTGAGAACGTCAGTCATGGAGCGGAAACGCGTAGACTTGAAGCTGACGTGCACGACATACCAGGGTTTCCGAGTTCCACCTCGATGCCGCTCCGGTGATCCCCAGTCCGAGCCGTCGTCGGAACCCGATCCTACAAGTAAACCCGACGATTGCGAACCACTTTCCCTCTGGTACTTGTTCAAGATCTGTACTGGGAAGTGGATCTCGAGGTTGATTTGGGCCTACTGATCGCGCAAGTAGCGACGATCACCCACATTGGATATCTTCTTTCTCAAAGATCTAGATGCCAAACCCTCGGTCATCGTTTCTTGTTGATTGGTTGATGTCTTCGCTCTCGTCATCATTCGATCCAAAATGTGTACAGCTATTGTCTAGTACCATGTAGTGCTATTATTCTTGCTAGCGCTGAATGATAAGAGTCTGCAGGCATCGCCTTGCGATGTCACGTCTTCATATCACGCGCGCATTTTGACGCATCGTCACTACTGCCATGGATGTGATACAAGGAATCAAGGATACCGCGATCGACAAGATCAACATGCCTAGTGAGTGTACGAGTCGAGGACTCTGATAAGGCATGGCTGATCGATCGATCGGGCGTGTTCTTCGTCGACGGGATGACCAGCGCTGGCTGCGTTGATACCCGTCTTGGACGAGAAAAAAGCAGAGATAAACAAGATCGAGAGAAAGGAGTTCAAGTACGGCCAAAGGAATCGCCACCATGTAAGTCCACCTGCACCAACCACCGAGTCTGTCCATCCCGATCCGCGCCGGACCAGCTCGACATTTACTACCCCCCTGCCGCTGCCGCGCTCTCCACGCCCAACGGGAAGCTCCCGGTGCTCTTCTTCATCTATGGTGGTGGGTACAACACCGGCTCACGACGGTTTCCCGAACCCTACGAGATGGGGTACCGTGCGCTGGGATCCTTTTTCGCGGCGCGCGGGCTCTTGACGGTCATCCCCGACTATCGGCTCGTACCCGAGGTGCGATTCCCATTGGCGTCCGAGGACGTCCGGGATGCACTCCTCTGGGTCGCGGGACACGGGGCGGAGGTGGCGGGTGCGACGACCGACCCTGCGAGTGCACGCACGGCGCTGGATCCGGGGTGCGTATTCATACTAGGACACTCTGCGGGGGCGGCGCACGCGCTCGTGCTGCACCTGTACCCACCGCTACGGGCGAGTTTGGCGGAGAGGGCGGCCGAGGTGGGGCTGCGGGTGCGGGGGCTGGTGTTGAGCGGGTGCCCGTGGCACTTTGACGTGGGCGGGGAGACGTTCGCGACGGCGGGGCCGATCAAGTTTTACTTTGGAGGGGAGGCGGAGCAAAAGGAGAGGGAGCCGCGTGCGTTGTGGGCTGCTCTTGGGGAGGAGGACGTGCGTGCGTTTCCGGAGGTGATGCTTGTGCAGGCAGAGCGGGAGCCGGACTGGCTCAGGGTCGAGACGAGGGAGGTCATGGAGAAGGAAGTTGGGGACAAGCTGAGGAGTGTCGGAAGGGAGCTGGGGGCGATGCACATTGCGGCGGGGCACAACCACGTGAGCGTGAACTGGGTGTTGGGCACGGGCGACGTCAAGGGCGAGCAGTGGGGATACGACGTCGTGGACTGGATCAGCGCCAGGCTCAGTGATTAGTCGTGTGTGTACATACTCTCCCGCATACCGCCATCATGGCCAAATCCAGAGTCAAGCCTCCGCTGCGCACACCGACGACGCCCTCGCAATTCTTCCCGCCCGCCTACTTCGCCGCCGCTGCCGCAGGTATGCGCTATCCTCCCAACCAACAAGACCATTTCTACCACGAAGCCTACCCGTTCAGCTCCAACGCATCGTGTCTGGTCACCGAATGTTCTCCTCACACGGACACCCCGCCGAGTCGGACTCGACGCAAAAGCCAGCTCGGAGATCTCGAACCACAGCTCCTTCCGACACTCAGCGATACGGTCGAGCGCATGACGAGACCACCGTCCCAGGTGGCGCCTTTTCGTCCCGCCGCCCCTCGGCCCGATTATTCGCCGGGTGTCGTGCGTACGCCTTCGACCTCGTCACAGAGCAGCTCTGCTTCCTCCGTCCGAAGCGAAGCGCACAGTTCCAGTACGGTTGCTGAACATCCACCGTCGTCGTCGTCGTCGTCGAGATCACCCAACCCAAAGTCGATCCTGAAATCTCATGCCATATCTGATCGACATCTACAAGTCCGGCAAGCCCACTTGGAGGACGCCCGTCTTATCACCGAGCATGCCCGCAGAGCCGGTCGAAGTCTCATTCCGATCCCACCGGACCCACTGCCTTCAGAAAGCAGGATAGAACACGCGCGCCAAATTCCGGCTTCGCCAAGGCTGAAAATCGATAGCTCTCTTCGAACTGGTAGGGCACGTTCTCGAACTGACCCCGGCTCCCTACCGAAAGGATTGCCCTCGACTCACGGAAGGAACACGTTGCAACCAAACCCGCAGCCCTCCGGCATCCCGCGGCGGGCTGCGGTGTCCCCCAGCCCAGCGACGCCCCGAATTCCGGCCACCGCCCAAGTACCAATGGGTGGTTCGGATGCGAACAATATGAATTCGATCGAGAAACGGCGGTTGTTCGTCACCAATGCCGAGATATCGTCGTCTTCGAGCTCAGAAAGTCAGGTTCCCTTGATGCGCTACACGAAGCCCAAGACGTTGTCACGGACGGACTCGCAGTCGTCCACGGAGACCCAGCTTCGACCGCCGCGTTTCGGTCTTGGGTTGGGATTATCCGGTGTCAGTGAGCCAAAACATTCAGCCAGGTTCTCCCCTGGCCAGAGATGGACGACAAAAATACCCATCGACGAATCGTATCGGCGTCATACGAACTCTCCGAGCAACAAGAAACACCAACGTGACGGTACTCCCAAAAGACGCGATCGATCACCCTCCCGAAATACGCGAGTCGATAGTGCTGACAGACAACGCCGACAGCGAGAGTTACTCTCCCTCGCGCATGTTGGCCTGGGTGATTCGAGCGGATGCGATTCGCAGCCAAGTAGTTCTGAAGGCCTCGACGATCGGTGTCTTGTATCCGATGGCTCCGGGGATTCTTTGCGGTCTGCATTTAATGACTCTGGATCAGAATACTCACCGGCAGAAGAAGATGTCCATGCCATGCCACGTACCCCGACAAGGCGGGAGACCAAACTGGAACAAACGCGCCCGAAGAGTACGGCACGGCAGAGTCGTCCTAATCCTCCAGGGGGTGACAGTCGTTGAGTAAATTCAGCGTCTACCATCACCTCGGCTTCTCACGTACTGTCAGAGCCCCCAACGCGTGTAGATGGGCAGTACACACCCAGGGCGTCATCAACTCTGTCGTTCCCCCGGCAGAACAAGGGTCAAATTCGAGGCTATCCGGTGACCACGGCGCGCGACCAGGGATTCTTGGAGCCGGAGTCGTCAGCTCTCGCTTCTGACGAAGACGCGAGTTCAATCAACGAGACGGTAACTCACACCGTGCCCGAGAGATACTCTTCCGAACTCTCACGCATCATGGCCGTATCAATTGCGGCAGCAGCACGGCAACGACAGGCATTTGGAATAAGTTCCCCTCTGGATCTTGAAGACCACGAAGCCAATTCCTCGGAGCTCCCTCATACGGACAGTGACATGTCATTGATTGGGGGCGACAGATGGCAGGACGAATGCGATGAGCTTGCCACGGGATCACTACTACAACAACTGAATCGGACTTGTGGCACTCAGGGCAAGGAGTATGGCAGCCAGCGATCGTGGGCGGGCCAGCTCTCAATTTCCTCTGCCCAATCACAACCCAGTGTTTCTCAGGAGTCGATCTACTCCATGTCAAACTCTTCTACGCGAAGATCGAGCAGAGCTATTGCCGTACCAGATTCCCCTCCAGCCAAACCCACGGTACGTGATCAGCAATGGCAAACCTTGGAGAGCCACATTTTGGGCTCGTATGGCGAGGTGGAGGCTCGGCGACAACGATTTGTCCGGGAGTTCACCGAGTCCGAAGACAGTTTTGTCACACAGCTGCAAAACATGATACAGCTATTCGTCCTACCACTCAGAGTGAGGGATACCAGAATGTGGGTATCTGGCATTCCAAGCGACGTCACGAAACTGTTTGACTGGTTGGACGACATCGTGCGAGTACACGCGCAGCTTTCTTCCACATTGGCTTCTAGACAAATCATAGATCATCCAAGGCTGCAAATCATAAGCGAAGTCTTCCGGGGCTTCGTTCCGAGACTCGAAACATACCAACCATACCTCGTCAAACTCGAATTCACTGCATCGGTGATAGACAGTTTTGTTCACGAGGGCAAGAACGACTTTGGAGATTTCATAAAGCTACAGGAAGCTTCGGAACGCTGTCAAGGTTGGAGCCTCGAGAAATATCTGATCGAGCCCGTCAATCGACTTGCGCAATATCCAGAGGTGTTCAAAGCAAGTATCGATCAGCCTCATTGCCAGTTTACTGATCTATTCCGTGCAGAGGCTGTTGCAGTTGACACCAAAGTCTCACCCTGATTACATGTCCACGCTTTCGCTCTTTCACGCCGCCAAACTGACGATTCGGGTCCTCAGTGAGGTCAAGGACCGTGAGGATGCATATGAACTCGTCAAAATGACTTGCTCTGGGATCAAGGGAATCTCTTCCGCGCACCTCGTTCATCGAGAACGACCCTTGCTCATCCGCGGTTCATTGACGTGCGTACAAGTTAGCAACGACGAGCAAACGGCGTCGTTTGAGCCTCTTGCGGACAGCCAAACCGCCGTGCGATCGGGCGCTCTTCCGCGCCAACACACCCGACGCGCGGACAAGCTCTCCAAAGCGGTCAACGTCTGGCGGGGTCGATCCAACTCTGTCAAGTCGACAGCGTCGACGGTGGTATCGTTTGGCACGGCGCCGTCGAGCTTTGACGTGCACGCGGGCCAGCCTGCGTTGGGTACGCCCGTGGTCCGCGTCGAGTCTGAACCGGTGGACGTGGAGGCGTTGGTCTTTTCGGACCTCATCCTGCTCGCGTCGCGTCGCGCGCCGGGCGGCGGGAACGGCGTCGACGCGTACGAATTGGAGCCTCTGGATGGATTTGGACTGTCGAGGGTCGTTTCGGTGCTCGACGAGATCGGTGCGTGTAGTTCCCTTGTGTGTGTGTGTGTGTTTCGGTGGTCATGCGGTAGGACTTACACATATACTCGGTACCCTCTTTTTTTTTTTTCCCGCATCGACGACACGACACGCACACGACGATGGGACCAGATCGTCGCGCGTGCATCACGCTCGACCTCGCCCCGCTGACGACGCGTGCCCTCGAAGAGGGTTACGTCCACTCGACCGGACCCGTCGTCACGATCTCGCTCTCCCTCCCGCACGCCCGCCAGCGCGCTCGGATGAGCGGTGCTGGTGTTGGTGACGGTGGTGGTGGTGGTGTCGCAGGCGCGCCGCTCAGCGACTGGCTCGCACCGCTGCGACAGTGCTGTCGATACACCCACCGCGCCTTGTCGTCGCTCAACACGACGCACGTGCTCGTCGATCGGGCCGCGTCCGCGGCGGGACCCCAAAAGCCGGTCTTGTCGATCCTCGCGGCGGGTCTGCCGTTCCCCAAGAGTCCGTCGATGCAGATCGAAGAATCAGAGCGGGGCTTGGCGGGCGATTCGGAGCAACAGGAACGCGAGGAGCGCGGGTGGTGGTCGAAGCGGTTCCACGAAGTCTTTGCAGAGCTGAGCGCTCAAGAGAGCTGACCCAAGTTGTTTTATTTTTAAAAAAAAAAAAGACGGATGATGTGAACTCAAGACCCCCTTTGTACCATAACATACATTTGGACTATATGAGTGGCAAAACCTTTGATGGATACATTTATTGCTGTGATACGAGGATGGTGTGGCATATGTGCAATCTATAATGGCGTGACCCATTTTTTTCACCTCGTGGCGAGCGCCGCGAGGAGCGTATCCGTGTCGACCTTGGCAGCTGTCGCATCAACACCTTCAGTCCTCCCCAACGAGAACGACCTCTATCCACAAACACGCACCTTTAAGCACCAGCCTCACGAACCGCTGTGCCAGATGCGGATGTTCCTCCTCGAGCCTCTTCATGCTCTCCGCAGGTAGCCGCCACAGAACCGCGTCGCGCTCGACCACGACCCGCGCGTTCCGCGGGAGCCCCGAAAGGGCGGAAAGCTCGCCTGCGAGAGTCCCCGACACCATGCTCTCCTCGATGATCGGCGTGTGCTCTGCAAACTTGTACGACGCGCGGAGGACGCCTGACTGGATGATGTAGAGCCCGTTTGGCGCGTCGTCTCTTTCCCACAGGACGGCGCCGGCGGACAAGGCGACGTGCTCAAAGTAGGGTGCGAGCGCGGAGAGGGAGGCGTGGTCGAGGGCGTCAGAGGAGCCGAACACTTTGAGGAGCGTGTGGAGAGGCTCGGCAGACACGTCGGCAAAGAGTTCTGGGACAGAGACGAGGTGAACACGGCGAACGCAGAACGAGGGAGACGCTTACCGCTTGGAATGATGCGTTCTCCTGCATCCTTCAGCTGTAATCGCCGAGGTGAGCCGGCCAGGGTCTCGTGAAAGTCGACGTCCACCTTTTGACGACCTGGGAGCACTGGGTAAAACGGGGTCAGATTCAGTCGTGTGGCAAGTAAGGCGCTCGTGCGGCGGCGACTTACTAACGGGCGTAGTCTCCTTTTTCTGCGCCCTAAACCACGCGCGCAGATATGCGTTCTCTGTCCCTGCGTCACACACTCCGTCAGCACCATGCGTGTACAACACAAACAAACAACACAGGGAACTATCCACGACTCACACTCCATCGCGTCATTCAATGTCTCAAAGAGTTCCACATATGGCTGCTCCAGCACCCCCACACTGCTCAACGCATTGCCTACTTCCGCCCTCGAGACACCACAGAAGACGAGCACGACACCCTTGGCGGCCAACAACCTCTGAACTCTTACAAACGCCTCCGCAGCTGACAGGTCGACCCCAGCGACGAGCGAGAAATCAACGACGACAAAGCGGACCGGGTGGGCATAAAACGTGGGGTCATTGACGAGCGAACGAATGGTGTCTTCGACGTGAGAGATCGTGCCAAAGAAGAGGAACCCCTGGAGTCGGATGATGCGCGTCTGTTTGGACACTTCGCGGATGTATGTGCGGTGAGCTGCTGGACGGCGGACGGTGGAGATTGCCGTGTCTCCCGTGTAGCATGTTCGAATGCTCCGCCGCTGGGAGTTTTGGACGACAAAGAATAAACCTGGGAAATGATGAACGGTGAGCCGTTGCACTGTCGCAAGTACTGAAGGGGAAGGGGCTCAAACTCACAACTAACGACGATCCCAAACAAAACGCCAATGACAAAGTCCCAAACGGTCATGGTAACCATGATGCTTAATATCGTGATGTACTCCATCCTAGCCAGATGCCGCATCACAAAAACAAACTCCTAGCGCGTCGGTTGTGTAATGCTCACCTGCTCACACGGTGCCTCGTGTCCCACAACGCCTCCTTCACAAGGTCGATACCAAGAACGAAAATGAGCGCACCAACAACCATGACAGCTGCGTGAGCGACGCATTCATACAAGCTTCACCGATGGCTCTTGGAATGGACGTACGGATGTATGCGATTGGCCAGGTGCCAACAATCAGAAGAAAAAACGTGGCCACAGCGAGCATAAACCCAGCGACACGATTCCCTCCCCCCACACGATAAAATCTGTGTTGCACGATATAGTTTTCAATACGCAAAGGTGAAGCAGGAGGGAAACAACTGACAAGAGTGTATTGACATAGACCAGATAATTCGGACTTTCGACGCATCAGCGTCCTGCCGCAGCGTATGATAGGTAAGAAGCGTACACAGTACCAAGACACCCTGCAGCCAGGTTGGACATTCCGTGGGCAACAAGTTCTTTATCCGTATCGACGTCTTCGTCCAGTGATACAGCTGTACGAACCACGCATGGGACAATCGGTCAGTTAGGTATGCCTTGACGAACAATGCTCGACGCTCACCCAGAGCAGGAACATTAAGCGGAGGATGCAATATATTGAAGAACAGTCTAGTAGCCCAGCCAAATCAGCGATGTGTGTGGTTTCCAACCGGACCACAAAATTTACGCACAGCGCAAACTGCGTAGGCAGTGTTGTCCAGATAGGAGTCCACCGCACGGCACGCCAGTCTTCGTCACGGACCAAGAGAGTAAGCCATCCACGAGCCTTCGGGAGAGGAAGAAACCTCACCATAATAAGTGTAAAAGGCATACCAACTATCCACACCTCCAGCCTCCCGTGCGGTTTCGAACAACCATCCGTCCCGTCGCAGCGTGTCGAGATTGAGCTGGGCAGCCGCGACGACGATGTAAAAGACGACTGGTATGACTAGGAAGTCTACGACGCTCTAACTCAAGGGTGCGACTCGAAACAACAGACACAGGAGGCTCACAGAAGGGAAACAAGAGTTGATGCTTCCACCTGGCGGTGATTATTCTCAACAGCACCGCCAGCGCAAGTGACGAGACCCACAGTGCGAGCGCATGTGGGTCGAAAGCAAAATATCGGAGGACTTCCCAAGTCGGGGGGTCTAGGGCATCGGAAGGGAGGCGGGCGCTGACTGTGAGTCTGCCACAGGAGATATGTGATATATGTCAACACGACGGCAATCCGCTTCCACCAAGGAAACCCACCCTGTCAGTATTAAAAATATCCCTACGCCCCCTATACATCTGTAGAACGAATCCATCAGTCCGACCGCATCAGTCCGCATCATCGCGCACCATAATACATAAACGGCACTTACCCGACGAGAATATGTCTAGGGAAGAACCCAATGAGGACGCCAAGGCGAAGGTATCCCAGAAGGAAGAAGGTGAATCCTGCATGGGGTCCAGGCATGATCAGATGTCAGAATTATAACGCCATTTTGAAATTCGAGGGTACGCCCAGCTGCTATTTCTGCACACGCTCCACGCCGCCCTTGTTTTCCCTACTCCGAACAAGGGAAGCGAACTTCTTCAAACCATACAGAGCTGCAGCGTCGCGGAAAACCATACCTTCCTTCGCGACAAAGAATATCGTCCAGAAATGATAACTCACCGGTGAGCAAGCTAGATAATGCAAATGCCACAAGTGTGGTAGCTATGACCTCTCGGTTCATGTCATTCGTCCCGGCCCAGTCATCGCCAATGAGGTCTCGTGCGATTGTTGATGCGAGAATGTGGAAGAACGGCTATAAGATGTTATAAAATAAGTTCCTTCACGCAAAAGCATACGAAAGTAGATGGATGCGAGCAACAAGATGCAGACATCTCAGAAGAAGACAGAGAAAGTGGTACGTACCACTACCTCGATCATCATACTCCCATTCGCACCTGCGAAATTGCTCCCACCACAAGTATACACAAGCTGAGCAACGACCGTACTAGAGATATAGAGTCAGTTTAGTCCAGGGCTTCCATTTCGTCATGCGTCGTAGCACATAACAACTGTGGGAGTCAAACAAAATGAAGTCCACTCACGATACGAAAAACATGGACACGCCAGCACCTCCGAACCCGGCAAACAGGCCCGCAGCGGGGAATATGATCATACCATCTAATCAAATCACGTGAGTAGTTGCTGGTAACCCCGACCTTTCCTAGGATATATGTAACGGTGATGGCCGGTCGCGCACGGATCCGAGCACTCTTACGCGAGTTCTGGACTCATCCGCATCTGGGCACGGCGATTGCGAATGGAACACGTACAAGAGATCCCATCCAAGATGTTCAGTAATGTGCCTAGGAAAACAGCAGGCAGCGCCCTGAAAGCCTTTCTGCCTAGATTTGGATCGAGAATGCGCTGAAACGTTTCAGACGAGTTGGACAGGAGCGTGGTTGCGCCATAACTGCTTGGGGTGAGTGGCTTTGCGTGCTCGGTAGCCGCAAACACGTCTTCGTGGTGAAAAATTGCGTGATTTGCGCGAAGCAAGGAAGTTGTTTCATCAGGTATTTGTTGTAGTTGATCCGAGGGTTCTGGTTCTGCCTCTTCGCTCGACGCCGCAGGATGAAATCCTAGGGGTGATTTTGAACCCAGGCGGCGTGGGGGGTCGGGAACAACGGACGAAAAGTAAGTGGAGCCTGGGCGTTCGTTGGTCGGTGTTACGGATGTTGGGGAAGTGGGATGTTCCGATGTGCTGGCAGGTTCGTACCCCGCCCCGGAGCGGGCCTGCTCACCACTGAGAAACTCTTTGTTGCTCTCCTGCCTACGAGCGAGGAGGATAGAGAGGTTGGAAGGTGGACCGAGTGTTACTCCACGGGGAGTGAACGCGCCTGTGATGGCGCTGGCGGAGGGACCTGCTGGACTGGAGTCGAATGTGTATGTGGATGCGGAGAGATCCTCGTCGGGGTCCATGTCTGTATCAGAAACCAAGGAGAACCGTGGGCTGCCTCTATTCGTGTTGGGGGACGAGGGGGCGAATGAAGATGGGAGAGGATGTGTGTATTTAAGAGACAAACGAGGAGCGGTGATGGAGAGGGCATCAGGGGTGCCATCTTGGATCGTACTGCTCGGAAAGATGAAAGAGTCACGGGACTGTGACGCAGAAGCTAGAAACGTGCAATGGCAAGGTAAATTACTCTTACGGTGTTGCAAATGCAATCAGAGACACACACGTTCAGAAGAAGGCTCGGCTGGACCCTGTGTGGCGTGGGCAGCCAGAGAAGACGGCGGAGGATGGCGGTCATGCGATGGGGATAGGCGGGGCGGAGGAGAGCTAGCAAGGGGGAGACGTGGCATGACCGTGTCTGAGAGTTGGACTGTCCTTGCGCGTATGAGGTCCTGCGAGCGAGGCTGACCTGAATTGCGATAGCTCGCCGACTGTAGCAGACTGGAGGATATGAGGTGGATTGGAACAGGCAAACGGGGTACATACCCAGCTCGGCGCAGGAAGGACTCGTCTGGGGGTGGCGACGCGGCGGGGAGAATAGGGTCATCGTCATCATAGTGGTCCTCGCCGTCTTCGGAAACGCGGCGGGCGTCGTGCACGGCGTGGAGCACGACGCGGGGGTGGTCCAGGAGGGGCGGGAGATGGGGGGACATGACAGACGGAAAGGAGCCAATGCCCGGCGCGTCTGCCCGACATGGTCGTTCCGGAAACACGTCAAAACGGGAAATTTCTCGGCACCGACTCTGCCGCTTATCGCCCGTGTCACGTGGCACGCAGGCACGCGTTGTCTCCGCCGACGTGCTCGACGACGACGACGGTGACCATGTCCAACACAATTCTGCTGTGCGTGTGTTTGTTTCCCAAGGAAATCAGGCTCACAGGTCGCCCAGCTACCCGCTCTCCAACTTTACGTTCAGGTTGGTCGTCCGCGCTGTTCCAACCGCCGGACTCACCCTTGTCTAGCACCAAGGAAGCCCAGCCCGAAGAGGACCCCTCCGTTTCTGCACGTCTCCAGCGTCTCCAGAACAACTATGAAGACTTTGGCATGCGTCGCACCGTAGAGGGCATCCTCGTCGTGCACGACCATGGCCACCCCCACATCCTCATGCTCCAGATCGCGAACGCGTTTTTCAAGCTGTGAGTACCCCCCCTTGCCCTCTGTGCACTCGCTCCAAGCCCCTGCAGTCCAGGCGACTACCTCAAGCCTGGCGAAGACGACATCGACGGCCTCAAGCGTCGATTGGACGAGCGTCTCGCCCCACCCTCTGAATCGAAACAGTTCAATGCATCGCATGGTGTTGACAATGAGTGGGAAATCGGAGACTGTCTTGCTCAGTGGTGGCGACCCAATTTCGAGACGTTCATGGTACGTCTGATCGATAATCCACTCTACTCCAAGCACCGACCGCGCGGATTTCAGTACCCTTTCGTTCCCGCGCATATAACCAAGCCCAAGGAGTGCAAAAAGCTCTTCTTGGTCCAGATGCCCGAGCGCAGTATGTGTTCGCCACCTCCCGAGCCGGTCTTCCGATTGATTTGACTTGTGCTCGCAGAGGTACTCGCCGTCCCCAAGAATATGAAGCTGCTCGCGATCCCCCTGTTTGAGCTATACGACAACGCAGCCCGGTATGTAGCTCGCAATTCAGTGCACACACGTCGCTTAGCGTACCAATATGCTAGATATGGTCCCCAGCTCTCTGCGATACCGCACTTGCTATCGAGGTACAACTTTATCTACCAGTGACAATCCCCGCGCATGTGACTCTCGATCGTGCATCGACCTTTGGGCAGTCATATTGAGAATCGTCGTTCGTTGGGCCCATCGCCCGCTTGGCATCCTTGGCCGTCATGTACGTCTGAGGCAGTGATAGTGATAGACTCGCATACATCAACCAATGTCTGTTGTATTCGCACTGTGTTATCCATTTGTGTTGTCTTTTGGCAATTCAGCACTTGCTGTGGTTGCCCCGATCGAGTAACCCCCCTTGTGCGGAGACAACGAGGCAGCAGCAGCGTCAAGGCCATCACTCACTCGCACCCAACGACCCACTCGCCTTGTCGCAAGCTCATTAGAGGATACAATGCCACCCATCGAAACCAACCCAGCGTTGTCTGGATCGAGCGCCTCTACCCCTGTTAATGTCAAGCTGCTCCTGATAGGAAACGCATCTGTAGGGAAGAGCAGTCTACTGCTGCGGTTCTCTGACGAGGCATGGATACCCGAGGACGAGGCGACTGCTACGATTGGGGTTGATTTTCGGGTGAGTGCTCCACGGTGTTTTGTGGGACATGTCGTGCCTCGCCTCTCGTGCATGACGCCTTGGAAGGGAGTCAGACTGGATACTGACAATGCTTGTACGACGATAGGTCCACAAGATGGAAGTGAATGGGCGGAAAGTAAAGCTTAGTATATGGGTCAGCTCTTTGCTTTCTATGACTGCCTTTGGACGAATCTAGATTCTCGGTCGACAGGATACCGCAGGACAGGAACGTTTCCGGACCATCACGTCCTCATATTATCGCGGCGCACAGGGAATTATTCTAGGTGAGTGCAACGAGCGTTCTCGCTGCTGTGCCATTTGTTCACACGACGGACAGTATACGACGTTGCCAACCGGGAAACGTTCGACGCGCTTCCAAAATGGTTTACAGAAATCGATACCTACGTGTCCACGACAGTACCCAAGATCATTGTCGGTAATAAACTAGACAAGGTATGTTCGATTCGCTTGCACCGCGCAGAGTCTGAGCGGGGGTCAGGAGCTTTCGCGGCAAGTGCCCACAGACGAGGCGGTCGTGTTTGCAGGCCGGAAGGACGCGCTGTTCCTCGAGGCGTCTGCAAAGACGGCGGTGGGCGTGCGGGAGGTGTTTGAGGATCTGGTCAAGAAGATATTGGATACCCCTGAGCTGTGGGCGCCGGTGAGCCCCGAGGCGGGGCAGAGTGGGCGGGAGGGGATGCCGGGCACGATTGAGCTGGCACAAGAGACGAGCGGAGACTGGGACGGGGGATGTGGGTGTTGACGTAATCAGCTACACGTGTGCGACCGGCTTGTGCAGAAATTTGAGAGTTGGCTTGTCATTGATTCGCCATGGCCCCCGTCCACGCCGACGCTGCCCCGTCCTGCCTCGACCGCGTCCACGACTTTGTCTCGGAGAACAGGCGCGCAATCATCCTCGCAACAGCAGCTGCCCTCGTCGCTGCCGGCGCCGCCTACTATGCTTCGTCCTCGGCACGACCGCCCTCCGCAAAGGGCAAGGCAAAGGACAGAAAGCCCAAGAAAAAGTCTGTAAACGACCGAGACGGGCCCATAATCGAGGAGATATCCTCAACAGTCGAGGACGTCGACGGTAGGTCCCACCGCCTGCCCTCTTACCACCCCACACTCACGCTGCTCCCTGCAGAAAATGCACCGCTATCCCCCGAGCAGATAGCTGCCATGCCATTCGAGGTCCGTTCTTCCGTTCACCACCCCGTAACATCCACCTCACTCCTTTCTCTCCAGGAACGCGTCAAACAGGCTGCGTCCCTCAAGACACGGGGCAACTCCCTCTACCAGGCACGCAAGTTCGAGCAGGCCGTCGACCTCTACACACAGGCCATCGCCGTATCGCCACGACCGGAACCCGTGTTTTACAGCAATCGGGCTGCATGTCTGTCTCACCCCTGACCCGTCTACCCACTCTATACTTATTACGTTCCTAGGTTACATGTACATGTCTCCTCCACAGCACGACCGGGTCGTGGCAGACTGTGACGACGCTCTGCGCCAGGATCCGAATTACGTCAAGGCCCTCAACAGACGGGCAACCGCGCTTGAATCCCTGGACCGTTACGAGGAAGCTTTGCGAGGTCTGCGTCTGTTCCAAATATATCCATATCGGACTCAATTTCTCTTTGCAGACTTCACCGCTGCGACAATTCTCGAAAAGTTCCAAAACGAGACGGCTGCACAGGCGGTAGAGCGTGTGTTGAAGAAACTCGCGATGGAAAAGGCGCAATCCATTCTGGCCGTGCGTGACCTCCCGTTCCTCCAAACTTTATTTCTCACACGACCCATCCCGATCGAATAGACGCGGGAGCCTCGTTTGCCTTCGCAAACCTTTATCTCGGCATATTTCGCTGCTTTCCGGAAACGTGAGTTCTTGACTGCGCCATCCGATTCGTTACCTGACCAGACCGTAGGACCACTTCCTATGCTTCCCGAGACCCCATCACAAGGTGACCAAACACTCTTACTAGGCCTCGAGGCCCTGGAGGCAGCAGACTACCCGCATGCACTCACCCTCATCAACGAGGCTCTTGAACAGGGGATATCGTGGGATATCGGTCGTGCCGAGGCTTTCAACTTGAGGGGAACCTTCAAGTGCGTCAATCATACATACATCTTCTCCCACTCTCCGAGTTCACATTCCCTGCAGGTTCCTGACAGCAGATGTTCGTGGAGCCAAAGCTGATCTGCTCGAATCGCTCGCTCTCAACCCTTCGTTTACGCAATCGCTAGTTAAACTTGCGAGCGTGCACATGGAGGAGGGTGACAATGCCCAGGCAATGAAGTGCTTTGAGGACGCTATCAAGACCAACGAGAACGATCCCGATGTTTACTATCACCGAGGGCAGGGTGTGTTGGTCTCATCTCTGCCAATGGTTGAAATTGACCCTTTTCCAAGTGTTCTTCATTACCAACGATTTTGCGTCTGCCGCAACCAACTACACAAAGTCGTCCGCGCTGGATTCGTCATTCGTGTTCTCGCACATTCAGCTTGCCGTTGCACAGTACAAATTGGGCAACCTTGCTAACAGCATGGCAACCTTCCGACGAACGATGACCTCGTTCCCTTCAAGGGGTGAAGTCTGCAACTACTAGTACGTACCATGACAAGGATAGAGAGCAACTAACAGGCTCCATGTTGCAGCGGTGAACTATTATTGGACCAACAACGCTTCCAAGAATCCGTCGAGAAGTTTGACAGGGCGATCGAACTGGAGAAGGCAAAGTCAGTCCTTCTCGCAATCTGCTGCTCCTTTGCGCTAAATCAGGATTACTAGTTCCCCTCCCAACCCCCTACCGCTTGTCAACAAAGCGCTTGCAATCTTCCAATGGCACCAGGACCTGCCAGCCGCGGAAGCACTTTGCCGCGAGGCTCTTGTTCTGGACCCTTCATGCGAGCCTGCTGTTGCCACACTCGCGCAGCTCGCTCTCCAAAAGAGCGAGATCGATGTCGCAATCACCTGGTTCGAGAAACAGGTCCAGATGGCGAGAGGAGAAGCAGAGATTACCGCGGCGCTCACTTATCTCGAGGTAAGCTGGCATGTGCTTTATGTTTGGTCATGTGAACTGAGTCTTGTATTCTAGGCTAGCAAAGCACAGTTGCAGTTCATCAGAAGCTACCCGCAAATGGCGGAACAGTTATCCCAGATTGCACGCGGGATGATGTAGTATCACTGGTCATCTGCGCTAGTTGGTAAGCACACATGTAGGCAAGCATGTAGGTCAGGATTTGCCCAGAGACTATAGAAACGCTCTATCGACGAGGATGAGACAGTGCAACCGCCCAGCCATGGTTTGCCTGCAAGTTATCATAGGTACACACGCTTTATTTCCATTCCCCCCCGCTTTCAATCTTTTCATGTCTGTCATGTCCATAACACGTTTTTGTTGCGTTCGTCTACCATCCTCGCTCTCCGCTTGTCGAATCGTGTCACGCATTCCTTTTACACGGTCGAATACCATCACACGCTCACCGCTCACTTGATGTCTCGCTGTGATTCGGGTCTGAGAAGCCTTGCGGGGGGGTGATGTCGTCGCGGCCGTTCGGGGTGGGACCGCTTCTCCCGACTGTCAAGTATGGTTTGTGAATTTGAATAGCCGCCAAGCCTTCGAGAGTCCGAGAGTCTACGACACGACTCCGTGCCACTGGGCGACCCGGAGTGACGTCATTCGGAGGTGAACCTGCGGCGCTGGGTTCAACAACATCCAGAGGTCGCCAACGCTCGGAGGACGCGCGCGCGCGCGGTGATACCATCGCACGCTCCGAAACTTCACGCGTTTTGTTACCATCGTGATGCTAGTATGGTTTCGGATCTGCGGTCGTCAGCTCCGCTCGGACTCGGAGTATCGTCTGCGTGGCAGCAGTGAGGAAGTGATCGGGGCGGAAGCGCTCAGTTTTTCTTCTTCCTCTTCTTCTGCAGTTGCCAAGTATGGTTTATGGATTGGAGGCTGCGGAATCACACAGTAATGTCTCTTCCTGATAGCACCACCGTTCTCATTGTAGGGGCGGGTCCAACGGGCCTCGCCGTCGCTTTGTCTCTCCTCCATCAGGGCTTTCGTGACTTCGTCATCGTAGACGCCATGCAGCATGGTGAGAACACCTCTCGTGCTCTCGTCGTTCACGCTGCGACCCTCGAGGTGAAGCCATTCAACCGCACCAGAAACCTGTGTTTGAGCCACCCGTAAAAAGGCCCTGGACACCATCGAATGCGGAGACGGTATTCTATCACAGGGAACCAAGGTAACGAGGGTCGAAATAGGGACGCGGTCAGGTTGCCTGGCTAGCGCCGATGTCACACATCTCAAGCGATACACCCGCCACCCATACGTCCTTTTCGTTCCTCAGAACCTAACGGAACATGCACTCGGGACAAAGCTAGCTAGTTACGGCGTGTCCGTCGATCGTCCTAAAAAGGTGGTCGGAATGAAGCGCAACGCGGGGAATACGCACATGACGGACGTTACGTTCGAAGACGGCACAGTGATGACCGCGAAATATGTAGTCGGTGCCGATGGTGCACGCTCGGTCGTAAGCCCCATTTTTTTTTACAGTAAAAATCCGATGACATGATGCTCACTGTTGCACCCAGGTTCGTACCACCGCTGGCATCGGTTTCACTGATCCGACGAGCAGAAAAGTGGAACAGGCAGACACCCTCGCACGGGTGGTCCTCGCAGACGTCACTTTTGACGCCTCGATTGAGGATCTTCCCTTGGGAAGGACCTTGTCCTCGAACAATCTATTCCTTTGTTTCCCCCTGCCTTCCACCCTCAACGAATACCTCGTCGCCAACGGTCACCCCACTCTTACTGGCCCACTCTACCGCATCGGCTCTGGCGTCCCCTTGGAAGGTGGAGAGATTCCACGCTCGCCCTCAAAGGAATACCTCCAAGACCTTGTAGATCGATTCGGGCCGTATAGCCTGTCATCCGATCCTTCCGTGAACCCCACGTCCAAGTCCATACGTATCAAGGATGTCGTCTGGGCGACCCGGTTCCGCAACCATGCTGCGATCGCCGATACGTTTTTTACGCGCCTTGGTTCTCTAGCGTCGTCACGACCGGGGGAACCCGAAGGCGGCGCTATTCTTCTCGTAGGCGACGCGGCCCACATTCATTCTCCCGCCGGCGGGCAGGGTATGAATCTTGGTTTGCGCGATGCCATCTTTTTGGGTCAAGCCCTCATGAAACACGTCCACGCTGCCGAGACCAAGCCCCTCTCCGAAGCGGACGCGATCCTTTGCGACTTTGCTACGATGCGACGCGCACGTGCGCTCCAAGTGATCGAGTTCACCAAGGGGCTGTTGTCGATCATGGGTTCGAAGACTGCAGCGCGGATGTATTGGTGGTTGCCCGTGAGCGCGGCGACGGTTCGGATTTGGGCGCTGTGGGTGGCGGGGAGGTTGCCGTTTGTGCGGCGCAAGGTGGCTTGGGAGTTGAG
>JBBPRR010000191.1:0-34579 GCA_038093115.1 Hortiboletus flavorubellus
CAAATAAGTGTCCCAATGACATGTCATTTTGAAATGACTGCCATTCCATCAGATTGTATCCAAATCACTTCACCTTGGGATCCATAGCAAGCCAGGGGTAGGTACTTTATTTGATATACTCACATGTAGGGCCCAGGTTAGGAGGTGTTGGGGAATATTGACTTTAGTGGAAAACATGCAAATATTGGGACACTTATTTGAGCCACTGTATGTAGCGCGTTATTGGGGCGCATGAAGAGATAATTGCGCTCATTACCTGGTGCAATGCCAAGGTAAATCATTAGCTGCGATTTGGGCTGCAGCTTACCCCCACGAGTGTCCACTGGGAGGTGAACATACGCAGTGCATCCGAAGACACGTAGATGAGAGATTGTAGGAGGAACTTTGTTCAAAAGTTCGTGAGGTGTCCTCCAGTTTAGACCTCGTTTGGGAGTGCGGTTGTACACATGTACCGCATGCTGTATAGCAAACTCCCAATAGGAATCAGGTAGGCAGGTGTGAAGACGCATCGCCTATGCTTTGTCCATTAAAGTGCGAATAAATCGCTCAGCACGTCTGTTTTGCTGTGGGGTATGGGGCGCAGACTCATAAATATGAATGCCATTGTTGTGCATCAATTGCCCGAAGGCTTTTGATTTGTACTCTCCCCCTGCATCGGACATCCAGCCTTTAATCGAGGCAGAGTACTGATTGCTGATGTACTTTATGAACTCCTTGGTGGCACCAAGTGCCTGGTCCTTAGTCCAGAGGGGTTTAATCCATCCTTGGGACGTGTAATCATCATAAAAGATGATAATGTACCTCGATCGATGATATGATTCGGTCTCAAAAGACTTCAGATCGGAGTGTACGAGTTCAAAAGGTTTCTTCGCGCGAATATCATTCACAACGAAGGGGCGGTTAGGCTGTTTGCCTAGCTGACAGCCAGGGCAAACAGGTTCCACAGGCGGGATAGTCACGCTTGGGAAGTCTCTTATGTGTTTTCGCGCAGCTCTCAAGACATCCTTTGAAGGGTGCCCAAGGTGGCGATGGAGTAGCTCATAATCAATGGCGATCATATCGATATTCGCTCGTGTGTGATCATGGACGATAGGGGCTCTTACCCAGTACATGGTACTGTTTCCATGGGAG
This sequence comes from Hortiboletus flavorubellus, assembly GCA_038093115.1. Classification (NCBI taxonomy): domain Eukaryota; kingdom Fungi; phylum Basidiomycota; class Agaricomycetes; order Boletales; family Boletaceae; genus Hortiboletus; species Hortiboletus flavorubellus. The sequence goes on from JBBPRR010000191.1 coordinate 1,132, forward strand.
TGGAAACTAATCAGGTCGCGTTTGGTGTAGTCATCGATGACGTGCATGAAACCTTTGGTGCTCCTTGCATGTAGGCAGTTGTCCTTTAGAAGTGTGCCAAGGGAGATCAGATTAATGGTACAATCTGGCATGTAGATTGTTGGTGACAATCGCACAACGTTCTCCTTGTAGTAGATAAGGACACTACCTTCGCCTAGGACTGGTGCTTTTCCATTCGCAGTTTGGGTATAGCGAGGTTCGCGGTAGGCCTGATACTCGACGAAAGCGTCGAAGTTGTTGGTAAAATGAGCTGAGGCTCCAGAATCGAGGAGCCACATTTCTGTGTCCTCTTCTTGTGTATACACTTTTCCTTTTCCTTTAGTGTTGTGGTTCTCACAGCCATCACACAGGGAGTAAGGGAGCGTGGAGATGATGTCCATTGCATCACTATCTACTACAGACGACAGTATAAAGTCTACATACTGTGGCGAATAGGGTAATCACTCATCAGTGTCTGAGAGATGTGAGAGGGACGAGGAAAGAACATACATTTCATCCTCATATCCGCCGTCCAGGTCGAAGTATTCCTCGAAGGGAAGTTCTTCTTCCTCTTCTTGGGCGTAGAAGTCTTCTTGGGTGGCGAAAAATTTGCCGGCCTCTGCCTGGCTGGAGTGGATGAAGACAGTGTCTTCATCCATCTCAATGGGGGTAGGAGATTCAACGCGTGGGTGGAGGTGGTTGAGGAGCGAAGACGAGTCGTCTTCCATCGCGTCCTCGTAAGAGGGAACGTCCTCTCCAAAGGTCCCGGAGAAGGACGAGGCGAGGCGGTGGATTGGAGAAGCCACCTTATGGTCCTTATACTGCGGTGGGCACGAAGGACCAGGGGCGCCGAAATCGTAATCACCAGAGTTGACGATGGGGGTGCGAGTGAGTTGTCGGTTCGCAATCTTATCGAGACGTCTTACGGTCTCAATGGTGGGAGTGATCTCGAGACGTCGAGCGAGGGATATCACGTTCTTCGTCTGAGGAAAAGCTGGGGGGCCGTAGTGGGCCTCACCAGTGATGTGCGCGTGTCGACGGGGGTCGACGACAGAGGGTCCGGCCTCGACGATGGCAGGGTCGATGATGGTGGCAGTGGAGAAGGTGAAGGAGGGGCCGGCGTCGTTGAAGTGCACGTTTTCACAGCGTTTGGCACGAGCGTCTTGCTTCGCTTGCCCTTGCGTGGAGCACTGACCACGGGTGGTCTTCTTCTTCTTCTGCTGCGGTCCTCCTTGTTGCGGCTAATTCCCCCCCTGCTGCTGCTGCCCCTGTGGGCGCTGCTGCTGCTGCTGAAACTGGGGGTCCACAGGCTTACGCTTGATCGCGGAGATCTTTCTCGCATGGTCGTCCTGCCTGGGCTTACGCTTCGAGATGTATTGCTGCCAAGCAACTAAAGTCATCCGCTCAATCTCATCGAGGGCGGGGAGTTTAGTGGAGTCCTCATCGTCTTTCCCCTTTCCTTTTACAGAGGTGGTTGAGGTACTGGAGGTGGACATGTTCAAAAGCTGAGTGAACACGTTCATGTACCGCGGTAACTTCGCTAGTACAATGAGAGATTGGAGGGAAGCGGGGACCTCGTTCTGGTAGGTCCGGAGAAGGTCGAAGTGTTGTTTCAACTTCGAGAATGCAGCCTGAGGGTGCTGATCCTCTGGGATGGTGGTGTCCATCATCGCTTTAAACTCCAAGTATTTGGAGGCGGTGGATGGAGTGGAGAACTTTGCCTCAGGGGCATTCCAGACGTCCTTGGCAGAGTCCGAGTTGTAAAACGGGTGGGCGAGGACTGGGGACATCTTGAGGACCATGGCGCCGAGGGCCTTCTCGTTGGCAGTATACTAGTCATCGATACGGGACTGGTTGAGGACCCGGTCGGACTCTCCTTCGGTGAGCTCGTTGGGACACTCGGTAGTGATCGCCCAGAAGGCACCAAGGGTGCAGAGGTAGGCTTGCATGAGAGAGCGCCACTTGAGGTAGTTAGGGCCGGTGAGGTCAGGGACCTTGTTGGCGTTGGAGGTGTCGATCTTGGAGGACATAGTGAGACAAGGGTAGGTCTGGGACAGAGAGGCGTCAGTTAACTTCCAACTAAGATAAAGAGAGAAGAGGGAAGGGGCATAGGTACGCGCATTACTCTCTCAGAGTCCTTGGATCAGTGAGACATAGTCTCCCCTTATGTCCAGGATCTGGTTGCATTTGCCCAAGCGTAAAGACGCATAGGGCACGACTTGTCGCATGTGTTCAAGCGTAAGAACGCGTTAGAACGTGACTTACCGCACCAAAGAGCGCAAAGCGCATCTGAGGGCGGGAGCAGGTGAAACCAAGTGATGGCGGCGAGCAAGTTGCACAGCACGATCACCAGGGCTCATAACCTGTTGGAAGCATGCAGTACGCAGTTACTTGGCTTACCTGCTGTGGGTGGTAACTCAGTGATGATAGGGATTGCTGGTCAAGAGTGAATTAGAACTCAGATGACTGAGTCCGAAAGCTATATACGCTACATGAAGTGCATGTGAACTAACTACTATAAATGAACTACTACCATGTAATACGAGTTCATTCAACACACCTGTGATATTGGATATCCACCTGTCCACATTCATTTTGACTAAGGAACAGGAAAGCGATCCCGAGGATATTGACAATGAATTTAAGCCCTACTTTGCCCAGACTTGGGCCAGCTTCCAGGCAAATAGGGCGGCCAAGAACAAGGGTAAACGGGTCCGGTTCGACAGGGTGCACATGCCACCTCGGAAGTGACCAGATCCGAGAGTAGGCACCATGTCAGAGGAGCTTCTCTCCCCAGAACTTCAGAAGACCACCTCATCATCCTCATCTTGCCCCGAGCCATCGACGTCAGCTCCCTGCATTGAACAGCGCAGTGCAACCACCATCCCATCATCATCGGCACAACCCAGATCTACCATTACTCGATCAGGAGATCAGAGTAACACTCTCCCCCACATCTCAAATGCTAACCAACCGGTTCCTCCCTCCACACAGTTCAAATACTCGTTTCCGCTTGAGGACAAGGCAGCTCCGTGACGAGTATTGGATCGGGTACTGGACACTTCTGTTCTGGTGCCGGTGAAAGACTTGTTTGCCGTATCACCCGAGTTCAGGATGCAATTCCAGGACCTCCCCACAGTTAAGAGGATTACCAATTCATCCGCTAACATTGTTCAGGTAAATGAGCTGTCCGGTCTGGACCCAGATGCAGTCAGCCATGACTTCAGTGACTGGTTTCTCCAAAATGACAAAGGGCTCATCATCGCCCATCACAGCTTACCTCTTCAGGCGGTAGATGCTAAGGTCAGCAGTTCAGGACGAGTCATCCGAGGCGTTCTGGATTCAGGTTCAGAGATAATCGCAATGTCCAAGTGAATATGGGAGAATCTCGGGCTGCTGATCCGATCGGACCATACAATGAGGATATTGTTGGCGAATACCAGCATCAATACCACTGTTGGTGTCCTGGAGAATCTCATCCTGGATCTCGGCGCAGGTGAAGTAATGGTGCAGGTGCAAATCTTAGCACGCGCCAACTTCGATCTGTTGCTTGGGCGACCATTCCATTGTTTAATGAGCACTACTACTGACGATTTTCCAGATGGGTCGCAGACGATTACTCTCCACGACCCGAATACTGGGAAACAGATCACATTGTCGACCCAGTCGTGGAGGGAAGGTTGCCCACGTTGCCGCAAGAATAAGCAATGCAATAACCACCAATCCATTGTAGAGATGGGTTTTTAGGCTTCAATGATCTGACTACCGTCAGGGGAGATTACAATTGCCTTGCCATTTCTTCCATTCCTGATTTGTTTCCGTCCATTTCCGATGAACATTTCGCACCATCATCCTTTTCATCTTTCTCATATATGCGCTTACCACCATTGACTATTGGACCAATTCCACCTTCGTCGGACTACGCTTTTCTTTCTTCTACTCAAACTGTTTTGAACCTGGATGCTGCAGACGCTTTTTCTTCCGTTTATTCCTACGATACCGTTTCCCATGCGCTGACATACAAGCCAGTGGCAAAGAAGGTCCAATCGGTGCTCGCTCCCGTGGATGAGGAGTTCTGAGTCACATGATCATTACTGGACGATTCACTTGCCGGGATGATACCATTACCTACACATCCACCAGATTTTATTCCCGGACGTTGTTTTACGCAGGAAAGAGCTGACGACCTTGATCTAGATCCCGCTAATTGGCTCTGGCTGGAAGAACTTAAGCTCGTGCACTGGATTGTGTGCAAGCAGGAGATGGCCTTTGCCTGGACGCTGCTCAAGCGGGGTTACATGGACCCGAGGTATTTTCCACCTGTAAAGATCCCAATGGTACCCCACACTCCCTGGGTACTACGTAACCTTCCCATTCCCCCCGCTATGTGGACCGAAATGGTAAAGATCATCAAGGACCGGATCGCATCCAAGGTCTATGAACCGTCCACATCCGCCTACCGTTCCCGGTGGTTCTGTGTCCTCAAGGGGGATGGTAAATCCCTTCGCCTTGTCCACGACCTACAGCCCCTCAATGTTGTCATCATCCGTGACTCCTCCACTCCTCCATTCGTCGAGCACTTCGCAGAATCGTTTGCCGGATATGTGGTATATGGAATGATGGACCTTTTTGCCAGATACGATCAGCGACCCCTCCACCAGGACTCCTGGGATTTGACAACCTTCAGCAGTCCCATGGGTACCCACTGTCTCACCACCATTCCGATGAGATACACCAACGCTGTGCAGATATACCAGGCCGACATCTCATTCATTCTCCAAGATTTTTTCTCAATTTACCTACCCATTTATTGACGACCTCCCGGTCAAAGGGGTCGTGAGTCGATACCAAGACCCAGACAGTACTTACGAGACCATCCCTACAGAACGTCCACCGGATACTTCAGCAGTTGAAACTCGTTAATGTTACCGTGTCCACCAAGAAGTTCGTTCTCGCCCCACTGGATGCTATGATCGTCGGCCACAAGTGTACCTTTGACGGTCACATCCCTCACGACAAGAAGGTGGACAAAATCCACGACTGGCTGGAGTGCCAGAACATCACCCAAGTACACGGATTTCTAGGTGTGTGCAGAGTTCTTCAGATTTTTATCAAGGACTTTGCGTCCATTGCTCGGCCATTGGTCAACTTGACCCGGAAAGGGGTTCCGTTCACTTGGGAGGAGCCACACAGAGTCACAATGCAGCATCTAAAGGATGTGATCTGCCTCTCCCCTGCACTGCAATGTCTGGACTATGAATCCGGATGGGAAGTGATCCTGGCTGTCGATACCTCCCTGATTGCAGTCGGGTATATTCTGTCACAGGAAGGAGATGATGGGAAGCGTTACCCGAATCGCTTCAGATCATTGACCCTGACTGATGTTGAGAGTCAGTATTCCCAACCCAAGCTCAAGCTCTATGGATTGTTCTGGGCTCTCCGGGCCGTCCGGATTTTTATCTTTGGAGTTGCTAATCTAACAGTGGAAATGGACACGAAATATGTAAAGGGGATGATCAACAATCCCGACCTTCAGCCAAATGTGATGATCAATTGCTGGATCGCGGGTATCCTGTTATTCAATTTCCGTCTCGTTCACATCCCTGCTACCCATCACACTGGAGCAGATGGACTCTCACATCGACCACCATCTGAGAATGACCTCCCTGAGACAGATGATTTCAAGGATTGGCTCAACAGTGTTTATTCTTTTTCTATTTCTTTACTCAACGACCAACTATCTCTGCCCGGAGGATCTGCTAACATCTCTAGGTACTCCAACTGTGCCCCACCTACCCGCTATGTTTGCATTTTTCTCTCCACACCTGAACCTGATGACGGTGACCCGGAGCTACCACGTTCGCCAAAGGCAGTCGCTAAAGATGCCCGGGTTGACTGGATTCGCAAGTTTCTTAATTCCCATATTCGCCCCTCTGACCTCACAGATCCAGAGTTTGCCTCCTTCGTCAATGCCGCCACCTGCTTCTTCCTCCTTAACGGATTCCTGTACCATCGGGAACCGCACGGATGTCATCAGCTTGGTGTCCCGGTCGGGCGTTGATACGGACTCATCCGAGAGGCCCATGATGACCTCAGTCACAAGGGTGTGTTCTCCGTCCACACTCACCTACTGCTATGATTTTGGTGGCCAATGTTGGTCGACGATGTCAAGTGGTACACCAAAACTTGCCATGAGTGTCAGATTCAGCAGACAAAGAAGCTGCACATTCCGCCTACCATGCCGGTCGTAGGAGGTTTGTTCCACAAAGCACACATCGATACTATGGTGATGCAGCGATCCGGTGGCTACCATTTCATTGTCCAAGCCCAGTGTGCCCTTACCGCTTATCCAGAGTGGCAGATGTTGCAATCCGAGAACACATCCACACTCACGTCTTTCATTTTTGAGGACATTCTCTGTCGATGGGGAGCTGATTCTGAGCTCGTTACTGACAATGGTCCGGCATATATACAGGCTCTTGATATCCTCGCCAACCGATATGGCATCCAACACATCTGGATCTCTCCCTACAACTCCCAGGCAAACGGCGTGGTTGAACGGCGTCACTTTGATGTCCGGGAGGCCATTGTCAAAAGTACCCAGGGGGGAGAGACTCGCTGGTCATCCGCAGCTCACTTGGTTTTCTGGGCAGAACAGGTAACTATTCTAAAGTCTACCAGGCTTTCGCCGAACTCTATGGTGCATGGCATCGAGCCTCTATTCCCATTTGACCTAGCAGAGGCAACCTTTCTCATTCCCACTCCGACCACTGACTGTACATCCAGATCTGATCAAATCTCTCGGCATGCCTGCCAACTTCAAAAATGGATAGAATATATAGATACTATCTGGGAAAGAGTACTCCTGTCACGATTTGCGTCCATCAAACACTTCAAGGCACAGTTCAAGAACCAGATCTGAGACCATGACTTCCAGCCGGGCAGTCTTGTCCTGGTCCGGAATACTCGGGTTGAAAAGGAGTTGAACCAGAAGATGAAGCCGAGGTACCTGGGCCCAATGGTGGTTCTTCAAAGGACTACCGGGGGTTCGTATCTGCTATTGGAGTTAGACGGGTCAATCTCAAGGCTCAGGTATGCAGCCTTTCAGTTGCTGCCTTACTTCCCAAGGGTAAAGATCGCCATCCTGGTCATGGAACTAACTGGATTGGATGACAAGGAGCTAGACGACCATGATGCTGAGGAAGATGTCGAGGATGAGGATGATGCTGAGGAAGATGTCGAGGATGAGGATGATGCAGGCGATGCAGTCCAAGACGACTAGCATGACAAAAGCAGATGATCCCATTTCACCTTATCCGTTCATATCTGTTCCATCCTGGGTTTTGGCCGGAGCCCTCTGTTTCACCCCAGTATTTGTCTGGTGACACCTCACTTTCCAATTATCCCGTGCATAGATGAATAGAAGTACTTCATCTCCATTTTTCCCATCGAACTAAAAAAAAAAAAAGACAAAAGACAAAAAGACAAAAAGATATCCATCTTCCTTTCTCCGTCAATGTCTCAATGAACTTACCACATAGACATTCGTATTCTAACGCACAATGAAATGCACACATATTGTTACCAACTTTTCTTTCTAACATCCCGGTGCCATCCGGTATAGACTTTGGGTATCCGTGCAAGAATAGATGTGATAGACGAACAAAGAAGACAAGCCGAGTACGATCTCGCAACCCGGTGTCATTTCCACCCTTATTTCTATTTCTTTTCCATCCCTATCATCTTCTTATATTACCTTTTCACTTTTACTTAGGGTTCACACTCGGACACGGACATGGACACAGACATGGACACAGACACGGACACAGATGTGATTGTGACTCGAACAAAAATACAAGTATACTACGGATTACGCTATGTACAAGAGGACAATGGCAGGGTTAAAGCTCCTCCAAGAGCGCCTCCATCTCCTCTATCTCCAGCTGCTGCAAGCCGATATAGGTCTCGGCTACCTTGGTGCAGGCTTGCAGCTTGGTTAGGAACCTGAGCATGCTGTGCATCTTGGTCTGCATGGTCAGCAGGGCCAACTTCATCGTCTCGACGGCAGCGTCCCAAGCTCGATCTGAAGTCTTCGCCCTCTTGCGGGGCATCGCATCATCATCCTCATGGTCAGAGTCGGGCTTGGCCGATGGGGAGAACCCGAAAAAGTCAGGTACGTCGGCTTCAACTCAAGAAGAAGAGGTGACTGGTGCCTTATGTGCGGGAATCACCACACGGGTGTTATTACACACTGAAGAAATGATTAGAAGATACTCACGGCTTTGAAAATCGAACTCTTACCTGGCCTCTGCTGCCCCTTCTCCTTCCCCTTTGCCTTGGGAGCCGGAACTGGCGCTGTGTCCTTCTTCGCCCTTCCCACCTTTCCCTTCGACTTCCCGCACTTCGTCTTCAGCCAGATACACGAGTCACAGGTGCGACCTGGGACTCCAGTGCACGTCCTGCCACCTTGCTGGCATGGGTCGCACGGAGGGATATGCATGACTGTCTTCAGGCCGGTTTGCGCTTTCAATGGCTTCGGGGCTGTGACCTTGACAATGTCCTCTTCTTTGTCCTCTTCGTTGTCCACCACCACCCAGTTGGAGATATGCTATGTGGGGTCAGCTTCTGGCTAACTATACAAAGAGGTTACTCACCTTTCGCTTCTGACCTGCGCTCAACACCGACTCTTGCTCCTTGCTGGGCGACTCGGTCGTGGGCAGCTTGTCAGCCAACTCCTGAACTGGGTCGGGTGCCGCTAGTTCAACCACCAGCTCTGCCACGGGCACTTGCTCTGGCTTGCCAGCACCTGCTGCCTTTGCCGCCCGAGCGAGAGCCGCCTTTGCAGCTCATGCCGCCATCTCCACACGCTCCTCCTCTTGACGTTTCCGGATCGCTGCTGCGCCCAGCCACCGACACGAAAGAGCGTTCGCCTCTTGCATGCGGACGAGGAGATCTGCCTCGAGGGCAGTGTCGACGCCGTGTTCCTGGGCATGTTGGAACGAAATATGAACTTGATTCTGTAACCGTCATCAGTATCCGGGCGCCGCCACTGAAACTGGGCTTACCAAAAGCTTTTGCCACCTCGCACACCATATCCCCTGGTCTTCTGCCAAGTCGTCCTGATCGTCGGGAACTGACCACGACATCCTGTCCAGCTGGATCTTCAGTTCTGCGACTTCTTTGATGCCATCCGTCTTAGCCGGGTCGGCCGAGGGAGGCTTGCTGAGGGTGATGATATCTTTGAAGGGAGTGAGAGCTATGGATACGGATGAGGGAAAGAAGTGGTGAAGGATTATGAGGGGGAACGGGTTGGTGAACGGCCACGTTTTATGGGAACTCGCACTATTGTCCACAATTTTCAAACTCAGCAGTCAACAAGGTCACATGACTGACTGGGGATAGTTAGAATCAAAGTACCCTGGGGATGTAGGAGCTGGAGGCTCTCTACGTCCGTATACAGAGTTTTTCCCCTTTTCCAGCGCCCTCTAGATTGTCAAACGTGTCCAGTACCATTCTCGTCCTACCCCATGTCCACCCGAGTGGACCCAACTTTTATAAGTATGTTTCCACTTTCTGTTCTGTCCTTCCCAATCGTCCATCCCAACCTGGGCATGGCTGGTCAATGACTAACCTGACGTAACTAGTTCCATTCGTTTTTGTACGTCATTCCTACTTCATTCTGTTTCCTTATTTGTACATCCGGTCACTGGCAGCACTTACTTCTGTCTGGATGGTTCTAGACCATTTTTACTTTGTTCCATGGAAGGGTCATTGTACATGACCACAGGGCAGTTCGTACCTTTGCGCATGGTCTCTTGTTTCTTTCTACATGACATTGTTACCTGTGACAGCAAAGATTATTTTCTTCACAGCCTTTGATTGTGCCTTTTGTAGGTACCTTATATGTACTAAGTCTTGGGTGTTGCCCAGACTATAAAATCTGTACCCGTTATGGGAATACAGTACCTTCTTTCCGGCTCCATCTTACGATTCTAAGTCTTTCCCTGACCTCGTCCAAAACTTCATCACCTTTCCCGCTCATATCCAGTCCTCGTCCTTGACTGGAAACCTACTTCGTTTGTCTGGATCCCTACATTTCGACCGGGTTCATCCGGATTTATTGTTTCGCCTGTGGGAAAGTCTTTGCTCACCCTTCTCACCACTAACCTACCTCAGACCCCTTGGGACGAGTATCAGCTCACACCCACACTGTGTCTTTGCTAGTTTTCCCTAGCTTCTTTTGGGGTTTGACACACCCTGCACTGACCGTCTGTTTTACAGCGTAATACACCTAGCATCACCTTCACTAACCAGACCATTAGTTGAAACCATTTTTAACAATCAATCTGTAAACTTACGTGGAGGATTGGCGAACAAACCATGGCTCCTGGTACACTAGATTTTCCCTTCCTACTTAGAATTATCTCCATTACCTCTAACTCCACCAAGGATACACTTCTTGTCTTCCCTTGAGCAAAGTGTTCTAGCCCGTGGAGACAAGACACATTGTCTGGGGATCACCTATTTTGGTTGGTTCTTTGTTGTCTTGTTTAGAGAGAAGACATCGTCCTCCCCTCCATTTTCCTGCTTGGGCCGTTGGTCTTCCTAGTATACATCCTTACACTTGCCTCTGCCCTCTTGGCTAGTTCTGACATGGTGTTAGGTTCCTCAGAATCTACCTCAACGTCAAGCACTGGCCACCAAGTCTCACCTCCAACTTGTCCCCTGACTTGTATGCTCATGGGTGACATTGTCCACCCATTCTGGAGGAGCCCACCCATCGCTGACGTTGTCTTCTTTATAGAAAAGATCAGTAAAAACACTAAGACAACGCTTACCAGACAACTAATATTATCTCCACAGATAGTAAACCTGAAGTGAGGTGAAGAGAGTACTCTTCCCTGGTCAAGTTGGTACTAAAAACAAATATCAATCTCATCAAAAGGGGTTGACTATCAGGCACATGGTTCATTTGTCAATCGTCAACAAGGTTGAGGGTGATTGGAATTCAGCAACACATTGAGGGTTTGGTTTTTTGTGGAGGTGGTGTACGAGATGTACTATTGTTAGTTGGGGAATGATTTAGACAACTCCCAGGTTGCTAGGAGAATATTTTGTAGTGACTAGGATTACCTTTCTAAGATGTGCTCTCAATGGGCTTCCAATTAGCTCCTGTCGATTAGGAATGCTCAATTGGGTAGGTAGCATAAATACGCTTTGCTTCTCACTACTAATTTACACATATCTTTTAATCACATAGAACAGTCTTTCCTAAACTGATTCTATTATGCACTAAGGAGTTGGCAATCAGCTTCAAATGCTCGACTCTACCCTTTCCCAAGGTACTGATGAACTATTAGGTCTCCCTACTTGCTGGGGATCTATTCTCTTTAGTTGCCCACTTTGGAGTTTTCTTCCTAAAGATGTCCCAACTGTCCCTATCCTAAGGGATGTAGTCTACTCCTAACTATGGGTCTAAGTATTTCTGTTTATAGTGTGGGAATTACTCTACACAGCCTCTCTGTTTGTTTATAGAGGGGTACACTTATGAGCACTCGTTGGTTGAGATTTACTCAAGTAGGAATCTTTTTCCTAAAAGAGAGAACCTGCCAAATGGGGCTGAATCACGCTCCTTATATAGTAATTTACATGTGGCTGTGCTCCCTTCGGTTCCGAGGTGGCTGTGCCAAGATATAACTTATACTAACTCATACTGACTCACTTTGACTTACCCTATCAGAAAATAACTTGCAATGGGCTAAAAATAGCCTTTGGCTTGGCAATGACTCATTATGACGCATGCTGTGCAGGTCACATGATCATTTTGCTAGTCTAGGGGCAGTGCTTTGATTACTCCTCATTTGACTCACCTTGACTCAATATGATTCATTATGACTCATGCTGTGCACAGTCACATGATCTGAGTCAGGTGATTCGCAACTGAGGTCACATGCTCCATTTGCTTCTCTGACACTTGGCTAAGTACTGAAGGGTAAAAGAGATATTAAGATCATGAGTAGCTATGTAGTTGTAAATAGTAATAAAAGTATGTTGGAAAAAATCATTTTATTTCTCCACAACCTGGGAATGAACAAATAAGGAAAAATAGAGGTATATACTAGATACTATGGTCTATATGTCCCTTAATTAGCTAAGCATTTGGACCATGGCAATAGGGTGAAAACTCAAATCTTAAGTCAAATGTTTAGCATCACATATATAATAACTAAGTATCTGCATTCAAACACTTTGGTGAAGGGCAGTGTGCCACTTGACTCATTCATGGCTGACTTGTTCCTGACCTTGGCAACACTAGCCTGGTATCTTGTCCCTACCCCCAAGTCAGGACTTGTCACAAATTTTAATAGCACCTATGATTGGACATCAGTAAACAAAATGTGTCATTTACTTGCACCTGAATGCAACCTCTACAAAGTAAAGCAATAAACTGAAGGAAGACAGACTCTGAGTCACTTGAGTGAGCCATTCTAATTCTGGGCCCTCAAGAGTTGAGCTGAATAGTACTAACATATAGCTATGAATTTGTACATGTTAAAGACACTATCATTAGTGATGTGTCCTTTAGAGGCCAGTTTGTTGGAAAAAGTACATATCTTCTCATAAAACAATGTTTTCTATTCAGATGCACCTAGCTCAATGCATGATTTGGATTCATCCATGGCATACGCTCAAATTCATCTGAATGTATTGCATTGTAACTGATACTGCCAATATTGTGACAAGTTGCTTCTATACTTCAAGCCGGAGAACAACTCTTTGACCTCTTCATTTATGAAGGAAGTCAGATGGTATATTTTGCCCCTGTGAAAGAGGAAAAATGGTATTTGATGTGGGGTATGAATCACAGAATAGTAGGCAAATAACCCCCAATTTCTTGGTGGAAAGTACAAATCAAGTCAGTCTTTTAGTGCCTCCTTACAGCAGGAACTGGTCCCCATGGGTGCAAGATTTGTTCTGGATTCCAGACATGATACCATGCACAGCAGGTGGAGTGGCAGTCTATTTCAGGACATCCACCTATGGCCCGCTCAATCACTTGTAAATATCCTTTATGTCAACAAACATGACCTCTCAAGAGAACTTATGTGGTGATATGACTGGTGGGCCACATGGGTTGTTCAAATATGGTCTGTGTTCAACCCTCCCATGGGTTTCACTCATCCATTGGATACTGACCCATCTCAAATGACTAAAGATCACCAATATTCTCATCAAAACCAAGTTTTTTTTTTTCCAAGTTGCCAACAACATGGGTGCCTACTTTTCATGGGCTTGTTTGATCTACTTGTATGGGTATCCTGTAAAACTCAAATGGAAACATGTTGAATATCATTTCTGACAGTTCATTGTCCTATTGTTTCAGCCTATCCATGGCTCAAATTCCCGGTTTCTTTTCTCCGAGTCAGTATCTCATTGCCCTCTGTCATTAAAAGGGAGTTTTTTATCACCCCCTCATTGAGGGTCCAGCCCACACCATCATGGATGCTCCAATTAGCTCTATTTCTATTGTTGTTATGTTAGCTATTCTGTATTTCTTGGCTGGCCTGCAAGAGATGGCCAAATAATCCTTGTGTACATACATTCCTTTGGCTTCATTAAAACATTACCTTGACCCACTGTCCCAATAGCATGTCCCTCTTGCTTGCTTTTATAGTGACGCCCACAATGAAAATCTACTTCAAAGGTATCACAGCTTCATCTGTGAGTGAATTGACTGCTGCTGTGATTGCTGGAATGTTGGTAGGCTTGATATTTGTCTTGTATAGTGAGTTCATTATTCCTACATCAATGCATACATATTGACCATGTCGATGTTGTGCCCCAACAGCCCCTTCATTACCCATTTGAGTCTCTGATGGTCAATGAATTTCACATCCTCAATGGAATATGTATGACACTTATGCCATTGGGACTTGGCTACAAAAATACCATGCTCGTGTTGATCCAAGTATGTATCACTGTTGGGTTATGACCTGATATGGTGACTGTGCTTGGGGATGCCTTTTCATGTGTGTCCTTTTGCTATTTGTATACAAATCTCTGGAAAGGTGTGTAACTGTCATTTTGATCTCACATATGTGATGTGTAAATCAATGGTTGGCTGGCATATAGAGCTTTGGAATTCTGTGCATTTTTGTTTTCAGCTCACTTGGGAGCCTGCTCTTTGCTCAATAATAACAAGTGGACTACTTGGAATATGATGACAGTGGTCCTCTACAAAATACAAGGGTGGTTGCATGCATGTCCATCAAGTTGTGGATGAGGAAAAGGCTGTGCCAGGTGATCTCACACTGCTGACAGCAGTAATTCAGGAATGATCAGGTCAACTCATTTTTAGCAGGAAAATACATAAGCTGTTCAACGATATCTCTGGCTATGTCATTCCCTGAAAAATGGCCACATTGATGGGAGAAATAGGTATACAAAAGGTGAGGATTCAAGATATGGTGGGCAGTGTCAGTGCTGATCATGGGCATGTTTTGACCAGACCATATCACTTGATGTACTCTTAAAGCACATCTTGTTTCAAGGTGATTTGTTAAGTGGACATCTGCTCCCAGTAGACTTTTAGAGCCAGACAGCATACGTTCAGCAGATTGATACGCACATTCTGGGGGCAACAGTTTGCAAGGCCCTATTATTCTCGGCAAGGCTCTTTGACAACCTCCATCCATTTGAGTGGCTGAGAAAGAAGCCTGGTATGCCTTTTTGAGTTCCCATCTTCCTCCTATATCTGACGTCCCTTTTTCCCTGTTCAAGGATAGCATCAGCAAGTGTCTGTAAATGAGTGGATGATTGGAATCCCACACAGATGCCATCGTTGGTTTGCTTGGTGTCAAGCACAGGAAACATGTTACCATTGGTGTTGAGCTTGCTACCAAGATGAAACTCAAGCATAGCACCCATGTCATGTCCGGCTGATGAAAGGGGGCTTAGCCAAAATTGTTGCTATTCCTTGATGAACCCACTTCTAAGGCAAGCTATTCTCTACACATGAGTTTTATTTGTGCACCATTGGATACAGTTGATAATGAGGGTGCACATATAGGATCCATCAGCCCTTGGGTGATCTCTTCCAGGTCTTTGGCAGATTGTTATTATTGGTCAAACAGTCTTTTTGATGATATTGGTGAGAGAGATTCGCATTGATGATCAGATATTTTCAAAGAAACAGTGCACCTCCTTGTGCTGCTGATACAAATCTGTAAGTGTTGGTGTCCTCGATGGTGTATTGCTGGTTGAAATACACTATCTGCACTACTCAGGGCCGAATATGTACCAGAAATCATTGGGGCTGGTGTCACAGCTACTTGTACTACCAACTAACTGGAACCAGGTCTGAAAAGATTCACTGGAAGCAGTGAAACTGGACCTCAAGATCAATCATATCCACTGAGAAAGATGGTCTCATTTCATCATGAGTACCCAGATACATCCTGAGTTTGTGAGCTCTTTGGTGATGTTGTCACTACTACGCAATTGCTTGCTTGCTCCTGCTGCTACCTAGTCCATGCACTGTGTTTGCCCTCGCCCAATACATGTTGTGTGAGTATGTAAGCATGTACATGCATGCATGCTGGCCCTGTCCTGCCCATCCCACCTCTTTCCAGTGCCTTCACCTCACCTTTCGCCCTCACAGCCTGCTGAATAATACCATGGTGACAATGATGCAATGATTGTGCCAATGCCATCATCACATCATTGTTGTCATTGTTATCAGTGCTCACCCCCATCTCATCCCCATCCTACCCTAACCACTGTGCTCTTGTCACAGCCCTGGCATGCCTTTTAAAGCTGCTGCTCTGAGTACTTGGAAGGCAAGGTGGACAGTCCAAGTAGCTCAGTATTTCCTATGCTGACCTAGCATTTGGTGTGCAGCTAGGTATCTGTTTGAATCACATTTCAAGCTGTAGCATGCTGCATTCGCTGTTTTTATCCTTCCAACACCCATTGTTATGCCTTCCAACTTAACCCAGTCACCCCTTTTTGACCTTCTCATCATTTATCCAGACATAGTGTACTCATTTTGACATCACCATCATCTTTTCTTTGGAAGCATATCCCTTTACATCCAGTGTCTTCAGCAGCCTTTTTGCAGTCATAGTCCAGTCCCACTGGGTGTTGCCCAACTTGTTTCACTTGCCCATCTATCTCTTTTACACTGTATCTTGATACAACCACTGCCTTTATTTGTATTTTGGCCCCCTTATATGACCTGTCATGCTTCCTGATGGATTGGATGTTGCTGTGGAGCAGTGCATATGCACATAACTAAGCTATGAGCCCTTGGGTGAACCCATATGCTCATTTGGTAAGTCATGCATATCAAGGGTTAGTTAGGCCTTTTCACCATGCATGGCTCTATGTACATCATCATGGATTAAATATGTGCTTCCTGTCACTCTCTAAGCTGCCTAGCTTGAAAAACAAACCTACTGCATGCTTGTGACACTCCTCATGACCATGCTCAAAGATCATTCTTTCTGTGGCAGACAACGTCTGTATTTGCTTGAACCTGTAGGCCACCTAGTGAAAATGCAGCTTACCATATCTGAGGGTGACCACTTGAGCACAATGGTATCTTGACCACACAGGCTCAAACAGACTATGATAGTTACATTGCTCCATGGTTACCTTTAGCTGCTGCCTTTAGTTTGATTTGAGTGGCTTACAGATGGTATTCTATGTTTTATTCTCCCTGGAATACTCAAGGCTGTACCTTTTTTCTGACTCCTTTAGACAGCCAGGGCATGACCACTGTAGCAGTTGCACCCCCAAGGAGCCAACTTGAGCCAGCTTGTAGCCAGCTGGTATCTTGCTCTGTCACATCCAGCTATGTTGTGTTTAGGCAATAGTGTGGGTATATTCCGGGGTATCAGTGGTCTAATCCACACCCATACCCATGATGGATATGTACTCATGATAGTGGGTGTGGGTATATGTTGTGGGTTCTGCACATTAGACCTGGACATGGTGATGGTTGTGATTTAAGGAGCATCTGACCTTCCTCACAGACTTTATAGTCCTTCCTGAACTCCGACCTCTGCTCTCAACTCCACTTGTCCCCACCTCCGCATTGTCCTCCTATGGCCTTCAGGAGTTTGGGTTTAAGAAGGGGATACTGTCATATACCATGCCAACCCCTATCATACTCCGGCCCTCCAGGCACAACTTTGCTCCTTCAGTGGCGATCACCAGTCTGTTCTTTGTAATAATGTATCTTTATTCCTCTGGACCTTCTATACCTCTGACTAAATCCTTCTGACATTCCACTGATGATATTCCTTGTTCCATACATAGTCTAGTTCCAATTTATAGATACCTCTGACCTGTGCTTGCATAGCTCTGGCATTTGTCATACCAAAGCACAGCACCAGCTTTCTTATCTTCTGTCCTCCATCTCTGTTATCCATTATTAATACTGTACTTTTCCTCCATATATAAACTCCTAGATACTCTATATACAGTAGCTTGATTATTGACTAAGACAGCCTCCTGTCCTCTATCATCTCCTCTGTTCCTCTCTGCTCCGAAATACAGGACACGAACAACAGCAAGGGTGCAGCACATAAGCTGAAGCCAAAGTCCTATCTGCTTGCATGAACTCCGGAGTTCTGGAGTTCAACCAGGAGTTACACAGTACTTAACAAAGTATGCAAGCTTGTGTCATGGATGTAAGACTTATCCCCAACATTAGTACTCATACTGATAGTGTCGAATGTTAAGTACTTACCCATAGTAATCCTGTACATTTCAGAGCTGCCTGTAAGCTGGTAGTACTTGTTAAGGGTGCACTTTCCAATTCATAGATACCTCTGACCTGTACTTGCATAGCTCTAGCATTTGTCATGCCGAAGCACAGCACCGGCTTTCTTATCTTCCGTCCCCTGTCTCTGTCATCCGTTACTAATGCTATACTCCTCCTCCATATATAAACTCTTAAATACTCCATATACAGTAGCTTGATTATTGACTAAGACAAACTCCTGTCCTCTTCTGTCTCCTTTGTTTCTCTCTGCTCTGAAATACAGGACACAAATGACAGCAAGGGTGTAGCACATAAGCTGCAGCCAAAGTCCTATCTGTCCACACAAACTCTGGAGTTTTAGAGTTCCTCCAGGAGTTGCATGGTCTCTAACAAAAAGGAGGTGGAGAAAAAAGCATGTATGACGTAGTGTAAAATACAATGCGACTGGTATTATATGCACAAGGTATTATTAGGTAATACATTACTAATGCTGAAAAAGGAAGCCAAAAGGAAGCCAAAAAAAACTTATGTTTGGTGATTATCATGCATAGATAGGGTATGTGGCAATTGTTAACAAAGGAAAGACATGAATATAGGTACAAAAGCACCTTGGTTGGTGACTGCTATACCCATCAGCAGCGCTGATCATATGAATTGGAACATGTCGCTCACAACTGGCTTGTACTATCTGTAAACAGACAATTAAGGATGAAATAAGCATCTGTAGTGCAGGAGTTACTACCATACAATGCATTGCCACTATGCACACAGCCCAGGTTGAGTAATGGGATCAGTCACTCATGATAAATGCCACACACATGGTAAATGGTACACAGCGTCAAATATCTTCTAGGTCTATGTACACCTCAGTAAGAACGAACAAATGGTCCAAGCATCAAGAATGCAGCAAAATGCATAGCATTTCCTGGCAACATGAGGGTGGTTAAATTAGGTTTAATTGTTACTGTGCTTGCGACAGAAAGGACAAATGAAGGAGTAGGCCACAGAAACTAAGCAGAAAGAATCAATGACTTATGAGAGAGATGCTCAGGCATACAAATAATGGGCAAAAATTATATAGCAGAGATGACAAACAAATTATACCTCTAGAAAATCTTCTCCAAACTTTTCAAGATGCCAATGAAGCACTGAAGGGTCTACTTTGATCTATTTCACAAGAACTCAGCCAGAATAAGTGGATTCAGGAAAATACAGCCATTTGTATGATCTGCAAACTGTGCTCTGGAGGGAGCAGGGTCAGTTTGGCCCAAAAAAGGGTGACTGATGATCAACTGGATACAACATGATAGACCAAGGGTAAACATACCACTGTAGTCAATAGGCTTCTGCATCATGCCTGGTTAATGGACAATGGAAGGCCAGTGGATGTGAGCCCTATGTATGCATGGCAATGATCTATCCATGTGAATCTTCTGCCTGAAATAGCTCTGGACAACAACATACAAACTCAATGTCTGCCTTAGTTTCAAAGTGAACAAGGATAGTACAGCAAGGATTGCTCAGAGAGTGGATCTATTGGGGAGAAAAGGTTCTGAACAGCTCCTAAACTTGGTAAAACAACACAACAATTTCAATAGAGCTATTGAACAGGCTGCTACCTAGATTCCTACATAGTGTCACTTGGGTGCTGACCTTGAGAGGGGTTGACATCCACCAGCATGTTGGTGTTAAAGTAAAGACTAGGGGTGGCTTGTGCAATCAACCACTCAGTGCCTATACAAGGGGCCAGGAGGTCAACAAAGATGGCAAAGATAGCAAAGATCAGTGCAGTCCATAGGGTATTGAAGGGTATACAGCTCCACTAGCCAAAAAAAAAGAAGCTGGGGATTCAGCAGATGATGGAGGGTGCTGAGAACATTGATGGCATTTCACAAGGGTATTCCAACCTGACAGTCATTCAAAACCTTTATAAAGCTTGGATGATCGGTTAGATTAGTTCAAGATCCAGAGTCTGGTTGCTGGAAATCATGCTGAAAGGTGCCTGCCCATGAGCCACCTTGAAAATAGCCACCAAAGTGGCCATTTTCTGCAGGGATGGAAAAGCATTCATCCACTACAAAGTAAGCATAAATACCAAGGGATAGCGAATGGCTAAAAAGTGCAAGTGAAGGTTAGAAAGAGATATTGTAAAGCTTTGCCAGCATTAGATGCAAACAAGACACACATGGGATGCATTACAGAATAATCTGAATTTTAGCTACAGCAGAGAAGTGTGGTAAATGGGCAAGGAAAAGAAATGGATGAAAATCTTGAAATAAGAGTGATTGAAAATGGTAACAATATGTTTGGGGTTTATTTTTATGCTAGTTAAATTGGGGGGCACTCACACCAAGTTGGGCTGTGGTACTTTGCGGATGCTTACTGCAAGGATTCACTTTTGGGGCTTGGATCAATGCCTTTCACACATATGCATATCAGGGCTTGTCTCTTTATTTACCCAGATATTATATTATCAGGGTCAGTTACATCCCTGTGTTAGCATAGAATCTCAAAAAAAATTAGATGAGAAGACTACCAGGGCATAGCTAGATGGCACTTCAAGGAAATTGGGACTAACCAACACTGAGGCAAGAAGGGACTCCCCATCAATTGAATCAAGGCTATAGGGGGGGTGTCAAGCCACAGTTCAAATTGACAGGGGTATTGGGCATTGTAGTTCAGATTGATGAGGGTAGGGGGGGTAAAAAAATTGATGGATCTCAACATCCAAGCATTCCATGGTTCAAGATAAAGGAGGATTCAGAACAAGAGGCCCAAGCATTCTGCAATTCGGATTGACAAGAGTAGGAAGGAGGAAAGAAATTAATGAGTCCCAACATCCAAGCGTTCTGCAGTTCAAATTGACCAGGATGGGGGGGGTTGAGAAAAAGATAGCCATGTATTCCATAGTTTAGATCAATGAGGGTAGGGGGGTTCAGAAATTGATGGGTTACCCAAGCATTCTGCGGTTCAAATTAACAAGAATAAAGGGGGGTTCAGAAAAAGAGGGCCAAGCGTTTCACAGTTTAAATCAACCAGAGTAGGAAAGGGTTAAGAAATTGATGGGTCCCAACATTCAAGTGTTTTGCAAATCAAACCAACCAGGAAGATAGGGAGTGTAGAAAAAGAAAGCCAAACATTCCATGGTCCAGATCAATGAGAATAAGAAGGAGTAAAGAAATATAGGCTCCAGCAACCAAATATTCCGCCATTTAAATCAATAAAGGTAGGGGGGGCAAAGAAATTGATGGGTCCCAATCTCCAAGTGTTTTGTGGTTTGGATTGACAAGGATAGGGGGGGGAAAGAAATTGATGGGTTCCAATATCCAAGTGTTCTGTAGTTTGAATTGACAAGAATAAAGGAGGGTTCAGAAAAAGAGGGTCAAGCATTCTTTCAGATTGATGTGGGTAGAAGGGAGGCAAAGAAATCAATAAATCTCAACATTCAGATGTTCTGCAGATTCAACCAACAAGGATGATGGAGGGTTCAGAAAAAGAGGGCCTAGCCTTTTATGGTTCAGGTTGATGAGGGTAGGGAGGGGTAAAGAAATCAATAGATCTCAATATTCAAGCATTTTGCAGTTTGAATTGACAAGGATAAGGGGAGATTTAAAACAAGAGGGCCAAACATTCCACAGTTTGGACTGATGAGGGCAGGGGGGGCAAAGAATCGATGGGTCCCAATATTCAAGCATTCCATACTTCATATTGATGAGGATGAAGGGGAGTTAAAAAAAAAAAAGCCAAGTGTTTTATGATTCGGATTGACAAGGCTAGAGCAAAATAAACTGAAGAACGACATACCCATCCCAAATGTCCTAGATCTCTAGTGCCCCCACCTCAACAGGTTTTTTAGATGGAGTGAAGCTGGCTAAAAAATAGAAAGTGGTTCCATTACATTGTTGGCATGAAATACCAACAAGGCAATCCAGATTGGGAGCAAGGAGCTAAAAAATAAAAAATAATACAAATGCTGGTATACAAACCCACAATTGCATCACATGACCATCTAAGAAAAGAAATAGCTGTATGTACATAGTCAGGTGGGAAAGTTGGTCACACTCCCTGTAGGGTGATCATGTTGGAACCTGGAAAATTGTACCCAGCAACCACCCAGATCACCCATATTGAAGATGGTGGTCAGTGCTTCCTTTAACATTTCCCCATTGGTGATCAACCCAGCCAACCACTCCCAGTTGGTCTTAATGTTCAGCTCTGATCATCCCAAATGAGAGTCCTGAGCAAGTCTCATCGCCTCACCAGTGTTCAGGAAGGCACAGGGCTATGCTCACAAAAGGTCATCATTTTTGGTCACAGTTTCCATGTGGCTTTTGATGGCAACAGCCTACCTATCCTTCTTGAGATTCGTCACAGCCTCATCCTCATCCTCATATCACCATTCACACACCATGGATTCCTTAGGGACATGTTAGGACACCTAAAAATTGTGTTAGAATACATTAAAGCATATTTGGAGCAGAGAAGCCAGCAATACTCACCTGAGTGGGTTTGAGATGGGGTAGATAACCTAGAAAACCAAAGGACATCCTAGGAACATTAGAAATGTGCATGGTGAGGAAATGGTCACTCTTAGGCTCATTCCTGTTGCTTTTATGGCATGCCATCATATTCAGCAACCTCAACAGCCTTTTCACCATTCAAATTGTCCTCAATGCATACCATGATGTACTAGTTGCCTCTATGGCCTCCAGGAGGTCTGCCTTGATCCGATATGGTATGCATATCAAAGTTCAGATATGCAGGAGAAAAAAAGACTCATAGGACAATGGTGAATGGTGCAGATCTGAAGCCCTGTGCTGCAAACACTTTCTAGTGGTCCTAAGAATGGCCCATGCAAATGGAGTGAAGGAAGGATCAATCTAAAAGGCTCTGTAAATGTTAACATTCCCAAATATATAGGAGGCAGTGAAAAAGTGCAGCAAAGCTACAGTTGAAAAGGTCATTGCTGAGAGTGATCTTGACACAGACTTGGACTCTGAGTCGCAAGCTTGAATCTGACAACATACCAATACCAAGGCTACGTGATGAAGTAAGGGTTTTTTGTAGACTTGCTGGATGATGTAGAGATCCATAGGCAGGCAGGCAGGCAGTCAGTGTTTTGCAAGAGGGGTGGTGGGTATTGCAAGATACAAGGGGTAGACAAACGATGTGTGTATTGCAAATGGGATGGACAATACACTACAAGTGGCAAGTGGCAAGAGGAGTGGATGGTACACTACAAGCAGCAAGTGGCAAGAGGGATGACCTATGTTTTGCAAGAGACTTGGAAGTGGTGGGTATGGCAGGATGGGAGGGGTGGATGAATGCTGTGTATATTGCAAGAGGAGTGGACAATATGTATGCTACATGAGGTAATGAGTGACCAATGTTTTGCAAGAGAAGCGGTGGGTATTGTAGGACATAAGGGGTGGATGAATGACGTTATGTATTGCAAGAGAGTGAATGATCCACTGCATATGGCAAGTGGAAAGTGGAATGATTAATATTTTGCATGAGGGGCTGTGGGTGTTGCAGGACAGGAGGGGCAGATGGATAACATTACATATTGCAAAAGGATAGATAATGCAGCAAGAAGCAAGAGATGGGCCATATAGTACAAGCTGCAAGCTGAGCAGATGAGCAATGCCTGGCCACATCCTAGCAGGCCATGCAACAGCATCCTGCTTAAAGATTGCATGTCCACCACTGCAAATAAAATCCAGGATAACACAGCTGCATGACAATGAGCTCGAGCGCCCTTCAAGTCTGAGAGTGCTGGACCCAACCTGCCCTTGGTGTGGCTTGCATTATGAAGATGGAGGGTGGTTGGTGTTTGTAGGTGTGGATGCGAACTGCCTGCCTACTGGTTAATAGCTCAGCATTCGTGAGCTCCCAGGCAGGTGGTACTACTCTGGCGAGTTCGTCCAACTAAACAGGCTGCCACTGCCAGTGGCAAGATTTGTGGGAACAGGACCACACCCAGAACCATAGCATTTAATGGATGCAAGCTATAGCTTGATATTGACTTGCCTGCAATTGAATCTCATGTGATGACTAAATGACTAGCTTTCACCCTTAATTCAGAAGAATGCCATGTGAACCTTGCAAGGTGGTTGACACCCAGCTGCTGATATGATGTTACAAGTTAAGTGTAATTAAATGCTTCTGTGAAAAAGTGAAACATAGATTGGAAACAGTGATATGAAACAGGGAAGATGAGAAGTCTCATGTATGAAATGGAGTGAAGAGGAGAGATGACTATGACACACGAGATAGGGGTAGATGTGAACAAGATAAGATAAGATTGTTTGTTGTTAAGCATTGTCTTCTTTCTAGATAAGATCAGTAGAAACACTGAGGAAACACTTACCAGACAACCAATCTTATCTCCACAGATAGTAAATCTGAAGCAAGGTGGAAAGAATACTCTTCCCTGGTTAAGTTGGTACTAGAAACAAGTATCAATTTTATAGAAAATGGTTGACTATCAGGCATATGGTTTGTTTGTTAATTGTCAATGAGGTTGAGGGTGATTGGGATTCAGCAACACGTTAAGGGTCTGGGTTTCTGTTGTGGAGGTGTACAAAATGTACTATAGTTAGTTGGAAAATGATCTAGACAACTCTTGGGCTGCCAGGAGGATACTCTGTAGTGACTAGAGTTACTTCCCTAAGATGCACTCTCAATGGGCTTCCAATTAGCTCCTGTTGATTAGGAATGCTCAAGTGGGTGGGTAGCGTTAATATGCTTCACTCTTGCTATTAATTCACACATGTCTCTTAGTCACATAGAACAGTCTTTTCTAAACTGATTCTATTATGCACTAAGGAGTTGGCAATCAGCTTCAAATGCTCAACTCAACCCTTTCCCAAGGTACTAATGAACTATTAGGTCTCCCTACTAGCTAGGGATCTATTCCCTTTAATTGCCCACTCTGGGGTTTTCTCCTTAAAGATGTTCTAACTGTCCCTATCTTAAGGGATGCAGTATACTCCTAACTATGGGTCTAAGTAGTTCTATTTATAGCGTGGGAATTACTCTACACAGCCTCTCTGTTTGTTTGTAGAGGGGTACACTTGTGAGCACTTGTGGGTTGAATTCACTCGAGAGAACACAAACTCTTTAAAATTGAAACTGTCTAAATGGGGCTGAATCATGCTCCTTATATAGTAATTTACATGTGGCTGTGCTACCTTCCGTTCCGTGGTGGCTGTGCCAAGATATGACTTATACTAACTTATACTGACTTACTTTGACTTAGAAAATGACTTGCAATAGGCTAAAAATCACCTTTGGCTTGGCAAGGACTCATGCTGTGCAGGTCACATGATCATTTTGCTTGTCTAGGGGCAGTGCTTTGATTACTCCTCATTTGAGACACTTTGACTCAATATGACTCATTATAACTCATGCTGTGTACAGTCACATGATCTGAGTCAGGTGATTTGCAACTGAGGTCACATACTCCATTTGCTTCTATGACACTTGGCTAAGTACTAAAGGGTAAAAGAGATATTAAGAAAATGAGTAGCTGTGTAATTATAGGTAGTAATAAAAATATGTTGGAAGAAATCATTTTATTTCTCCACAACCTGTGAATGAACAAATAAGAAAAAGATAGAGGTATATACTAGATACTATGGTCTATATGTCCTTTAATTAGCTAAGCATTTGGACCATGGAAATAAGGTGAAAACTCAAATCTCAGGTCAAATGTCCAGCATCATGTATACAATAACTAAGTATCCGCATCCAAACACTTTGGTGCAGGTCAGTGTGGAAAACATTAACTTCAACAAACATAAGAGTATAGAAATATACCAATTGTAACACTACCCCCCTTCTAGGGATCGACTTCCAGGTGATTCAAAAGTAGTGACTTGCACTTGGAATAATTCACATAGGGGTTACAGTAAATAGCTTCTCGAACTGGGCGAAGGTCATGGACAGTTTTCATGGGGCATTTGAGCGGAGGATGTGCAATTTGTGGATGGCATTCTGAGCACCAGAAAAATTCCCAAGTGGTTTCCATGTTCAATCTGTTTCTTCAAAGACATTCCAATATATTAGATATTTGAAGTGGTGTCACTTCAGTTGGGAGTCAACCAAATAATTTACTTCATGAACCTCTTTGTAATCTTTGGTGATATCAACCAGGCTGGGCCAAATAATAGGTTGGCCAGGCAACTGTTCTTTGTAGAGTTTAATACGAGAGATGTTTACAACGTTATGAATTTTTATTCCCCTGGGAAGTCTAAGCTTTATTGTATTGGGGCCCATGAGTTCTAAAATAGGGAAGGAGACTAGCCACCATTCTGTGAACTTCTTGGATTGGCGCGTCAAGTGCAAACTATCTGTGGCCAACCAGATCTTATCTCCAACCAAATATTGCAAAGCTTTGGATTGGTGTTTGTCGACTTGAGCCTTGATTCACTGTTGGAATGCCTTTAGACTATTTCTTGTTTCTTCCAAAGACTTGCTCATCAAATCGGCAAACTCCATAGCAGCTGGTGCTTTGGAGACACGTTGTTGCACACTCATCTGGGGGATATACAAACATGTGACTTCAAAGGGGTTTTTTTTTTAAGATGCTGAGATTTTCAAATTATATGAAAATTGTGTGATTAGAAGCCAGTCTGACCACTCTTCCTGCTTTTTGGTGCAGAACATGTGGAGATACTACTGAAGATCACGATTTATGCACCTGTTCGTCTGCAAGTGGTGAGCCATTGATACATAATTTAGACTTAATTCTGAGCATCCTGGATAATCTGGGAAGCGAACTGTGGACTGAAGTCCAATACAATTGAATGGGGTAATTTGTGGTTCTTCCAAACATGGTAAAGATATCATTTAGTGGTATTTAGTGCTGTGACTGTTTTGTTGCATGGAATAAATACAGTTTCTTTAGAGAACTGATCAACAACAACAAGAATGGAGTCTAAACTGCCAAAGGAGGGAAGATTGGTAGTGAAGTTGGTGGAGATGTCCTGCCAGGAACCTTCTAGCATAGGAAATGGGATTAATGTGCCTGCTGGTGTCTTCTTTCTAAACAAGACGACAAAGAACCAACCAAAATAGGTGATCTCCAGACAACATGTCTTGTCTCCATGGACTAGAACACTTTGCTCAAGCGAAGTACAAGAAGTGTACCCTTGGTGGAGTTAGGGGTAATGGATATAATTCTAAGTAGAAAGGGGAAATTTAGTGTACCAGGAGCCATGATTTATTCACCAATCCTCCACGTAAGTTTACAAATTGATTGTTAAAGATGATTTCAGCTAATGGTCTGGTTAGTAAAGGTGATCCTAGGTGTATTACACACCTAATGAGCTCAAGATAATGGTAATGGGTTGCCTAGTAACTGTGGAACTTGTACTTGAATAGTATGAAAGATGGGCAATTTAGGAACTTGGCCTATGTTTTGCCTAATGCTAATGATTTGTATGTAGGAAACTTCTGGGAATATTGCATCCAGAAGTGGTGCTTAGGTAAGCAGAGGGTCGTGTCAGGTTGCTTAGTCACTCAGCCAGTTATAGCAAACTCGGTCTTGTTATGTACTAAAGAGCTACAATTAAAGGTCAAAAGTGTAGACTTAGGCTAATCCCTTAGGATAGTAAGTCTAGGTGAGATAGGGGTTGGAGTCCTATAGGTAGGTCATGCTAATGAGCCCTAGCAAAGGTTTGCTTAGGGGAAATGCTAATTAGAAGGATAATAGGTTGTTCTAGGAATATAGCATTTAGATAGCAAGATGTTGAGATGTTAAAATCTCTAGATGTTAAGATGATGGGGTAATCTGGCAAGATGCTGAGGTGTCGAGATGTTGAGGGACTCAGTTCCTGGTTGGTAGCTAACTTGACGGTACACTTACTAGATTCAACAAGGTTATTATAACTCAATCTTATGGTCTTATCTTAGGAGTAGGCAAGTTTGGCTTAGAAAGGCGAAGTGTAGCCCTTATTTGGTACTACAGGACACTTAGGTTGCTTACTAATAGGGACCAGATGCCTTTTATTGCTCCAGAAGGGGTTTCTCCCAAAAGGATAGTCTTAGAAACTTATCCTTTATTTAGGTACAGGTCCTAATAGCCTAGTAGTAGTTCTAAACTCCTATTTACTTTGCTCTGGGGTACCTTGCCTTATTAGGTCTTATTAGGTTTTCCAGGGGATCTCCTATCAGATGAGATGCTCTTTGTAGGTCAAAATGCTCCCCTTTATATACATAAATACAGGAGGCTGTGCTAGCCAATCAGAGGGCTTGGTGGCTTATAAATTAAGGCACAATCACTTACTAATGCCAGGCACAAGCTGTTAAACCCAGGCATACTAAAGGGAAGCACTTTGAGCAAAGGAGTCCAAATTGGGAGTGCTCTGCCAAAGAGGCTGGCTATGCTGTGCAGGACTGTATAGACTAATGGGGACAAGGTCACATGGTAGCTAGGGGTCACATGATCACTTTGTCTCACTGGCACTTGGCTAAGTAATCAGATAAATAAAGAGGAAACAAAGAAATAGTATACTATGTACATATTTGCAAATATACGGGTATGACTAGAGAGATTAATAAATATCTCAATAACCAGTAGGTGAAAAAATCTGGAAAGATAGGGGTATATAGCTCATGATAGAGGCTATCATTCCCTATGGTATCAAAAGATATTGTCCACAAGAAGCTGTGGAAATTCTACTTCTCAGGTGACTGCTTTGCTATGTGCATGCATGAAACTAGTTTCATGCAGGTCACCAGGGCATGGTTACCTCCTTTCATGTGTGCACTGCAGTCACATCAAGCGACATAATCTTTGACATAAATGGTCATGTTGGGCCACCAGTAGCTTCTCCTAAAAAGTTCTATGGTCTTTTCATAACCAGGGTAACCAGCAACTGGAGAGTCGTGACAAGATTTCATAATAAATAAACAAATGGATTCAGCATTAGGGATGAAGACTTTTCCTTCTTGATTATATAAAACTTCATTAACACAGCATACTCCATCCTTCTTACTTAATTCCTTAATTCCACTCTCTTTAAGCATGTGTACTTTCTTCTTAATGGGTTGTAGAATTTGTTTGCCTTCATTGTAAATTGTAATCAGGATGGTCTGTATCTGCTCTGGTGGGATCATCGTGATTTCTTCATTGTCATGTTCTATCCCAATTGCATGGTCTTCTCTCCTAGAGAGTACATCAGCCTTGACATTGATAGCACCAGGCTTGTAAATAAATAGGTAATTGAACTGAGAGAGCCATTGCCCACAGCAAGCCTGGTGTTTTAGTAAATATCATGAGGTCATTGATATAAATCATGATTACATCTTTCATATTGGTGAATATTTCATTCATCATGGCTTGGAAAGTACCAGGGGAATTGCATAGCCCAAAGTACATGACCAGGAATTCAAATGCTCCTTTGTAGCAGACAACAGTGGCCTTTCATTCATTATCATCTTTGATACAAACATTGTTGTAGCTCTATTGAAGATCCATCTTTGTAAATAGCTTGGCCCCTCTTAGCTTATCCACCAATTGGAAGATTAAGGGCACCAGGTAGTTGTTTTTAACCATGTATTCATTTAAATAGTGGTAATTCTATACCATGCGCTTCTTGCCATCTTTCTTAGGGATGAAGAATACCTGTAAGGTTTGAGGGGATTTGAAGGGGCAGATATATCCTTTGGCCAACTGATTGTCTAGAAAAGTGGTGACCTCTTCCTGTTCTTGTGTGGATAGAGGGATGATATGACCTTTCTTGAGTTCACACATGTCTTTGAGGTTGATGGCATGATTCCACGGGTTTCTTATCAACATACTTTTAGATTCAGCTTTACTGAACACTTTTAAATAGTTGTGATACTGCCAAGGAGCAAGCTTTTCTGCTACTACAGTACATCCATTTTGGACTTGTCCTCTAGGGCGCAAATTGTGACATGGACCTGATATTGAATATTCTCTTCTTTCTTTTCAATCATGCGAACAAAGACTAGCTTGTCTTCAAGGGTATGACAGTGCCTTGGGTAGTGTGTCATTCGTACTGACCCCTTGATCCAATCTATTTCCAGGTTGTAGTGTTTCAGCCAAGAGAATCTGAGAATGAAAGTGTTCTTTTTGAGGTCTGTTACATCTGCTATTACTTTCTCATGATGGCTTTGATACTTGATCATAAGGTCCACAGAGTGCATGATGTTTCCTGCAGAGTTCTTTGTTCTGTCTACATTAAAAACGGAGATGGCATGCCATAATTTAAATAGGGGGAGTTTGAGCTTCTTTCCCCAAGATCTGTCGATAAAGATCACATTTATGCCACTGTCAAGCAGGGCATTGACTTTTGTAAAGGAGTGGCATGTGCTCAGGGGCGCAACTTGGATAGACAACATAATTGCCTGTGTAGGGTTGAGGTTTCATACAAAGACTTCATGTTATGGGATTTTGGAAAAATGACTAAAGAATAAAGTTTTCAAGGAATTTTCTTTTTTTTGGAAAAGGAGAATCAAACATAGGTTTAATGTCCCTACTGTGCTCACTAGGAGGCACCCCTGACATGTAGGTAAATGGTGAATTACCAGCTGAGTCGTCATTATCTGACTTCTCAATTGACAAAGGGGAATACTTATTTAAGAAAGAACCTTTGGAACACCCAGATTCATTCCGCAGGCTCAAGCTTTTCCTGACTTCTTGTGCATAGCCTCCTGGTCTTTGAACCAGGTGGCTGCTTCTTCAAAACTCATTCCTTGTATAGACTTCAAGAAGTCCTATTGTTTACCTTTACCTTTTGAGGCTTGATGCACCTCATATTCATCATCAGTGGTGTTTTTTCCATCATTCCAGGACATATACACTTCTCATGTGCTGTGGCCGCCTCCTTTCTTGCAGCCTTTCTTGTGCTGCCCTCCAAGCCATTTGCAGGAGAGACAGGTGACAATTGGTTTTGGACAATTGTTGGTGAAATGCCCCTTTTTGCTGCAGCTTTTTATTGTAGCTCTGATGTCCATAGCATTCAGGTCTTGCTTACAAAATTGTGGACCTGAAGCTCGTTTTTGGATTCTGCCCCTGATGAAATCAAGGGACTCTTGTGCTGTCCCGACCCTTCTGATTTTTTGGAGATAGAGGGCAGGAGATGCTCAGCAATTGCCTTCTTTGAAAGTTTGAGCAATGATTACTCCTCATGTATTCTTCTCTAACGACTTGACTGCATGCGAAGCATAAATGCTAGCTTGTCGATAGAGTGCTTTCCACCGCATTATGAAATCATCTGTGGGACTGTCTCCTTGATAACGTTTATTCAATTGGGCATATGTTCAGTCTTTTTGATTGGTACTCCTGAAAAGCCCTTCCAATTCATCAACCAGGGTTGGCCAATTGTATTGCCTTCTCTGTTGTAGTCACCTGTCTTAGTTCCTTTCAACCTTGAAAAAACTGTGACCATTGCTTTGTATGAGATGGGGGTGATAGTGTTGGCATTGCTTTCTAACCAAGCCTTCATTTTGGCCCACCATTCCTCAAACTTTGCTTTGGACCCATCGTATTCTCCAGGGTCTGCAAAGACTTCCACTCATCGTGATATTCCTCCAGCTGGTGCTGCTGCTCCTACTGGTGCTACAGTGCTGAGGGTATTGACTCTTGCTGTTACTGTAGTTGGTTATTGGTGGTTGTTAATTGTATCACCTGGTTGGTAACTACTTGTAGGTTCATCATTTAGGCATTAAACTCTGCCAAAATGGTAGTAATCTTGTCCTTCCATGAAATCAAGGCATCTGCAAGAATCTGATTGATATGTTGGGACATTGTTACATAATGAGGAGGGAAGGTTTCTCTACTTGGCACGGTAGCATTCTAGTTTTTATAGAGAGTTAGGGGAATGGAGGCCTATTCTGAAATATTCAGGGTTGCTGGCCCTGTCTCATGTGATCTGGCAATTAGTTATTCTTTTTTGTTCAACCAGCTTTTTAATTTCCAGTCTTTCTTCCTCTTGATTACAGTCTTTCCTTTTGTGGCTAGATTCCATGATTGGTGACAGGATGAGGGGGCTTAGTGGTGTCAACTCTTTGATTCCTCTGGATTGCAGTTCTTTTGCAGAAGGTGACAAGTGGGGTGGTGATCAAAGCAGGGGTCAAATGTGGATGGATAAGTGTTTGTTTAAGTGATGAAACATGAGGTCATTTGGATCTATGAAAAGATCTTCCACTGTTGAGTGCTGGAATGCTCTCTCGATGAATAAGTCGTTGAGGTCTTCCAATTCTAACTTGAATGCCACTTGTCTTACGGTGCTCTTTTTGTCTGGAGGGAAAAAAAAGTTAGATGGTTGTAAATTTGCTTTTAAGTGCCTTAAAAATTCTGAGACAGCTGAGAGTAAATGTGGTGGTGGAGTTCTTTCCACGCCTCATGAGTCTGCCGATTCCGCTAGCAAGGCTATTTGCTCTCTTACTTGTTTGGGCTCAGCTACTTCTGCTGAGGCCACATATAAAGGGTTAGCTGGGCTGACATAACCCAAGTTAGAGGAGAAGGAGTGAAGGGATCAATGGAAGGTGATCGGCACTAGCTCTACCATAAGCTCCAAGTGCAGCAATCCTTCATAAGGGATGCACTTGTAAGGGTAGTGTTAGGGTTGGCAAGGTAAGGGTATAGTTGGGAGTCTAGTTCTAATGAAACAACCCTAGAGTGTAGCTCCCTTAGGTTGTCAAAAGATTCTTTGACTCAGGAGAGTGATGAGAGAAAAGGCTTGTCAGGCCAATTAAGAGTCTGTCTTATAGTGCTTAGGGGAAAACACCAAGAAAACTAGACTGGAGTTCTCTGGCACTGGCATCAAGCCTTAAGTACCTACTAGAGGTATGTACATGTTGTGAATGTATCTAACAATCTGGGAACAAAAGGAGAAAAGTGCATAGGTCAAAACGGAAGTGAAACACATGAGGAAAACATGCAGTGTGGCAAAATGGAAGAGAAGCATAACATGCATGAGCATATGTATCAAGGAATGGAAGAGAAGTATGATCAAACGCTTCTGTGAAAAAGTGAAACATAGATCAGAAACAGAGATGTGAAGCAGGAAAGATGAGAAGTCTCATGCATGAAATGGAGTGAAGACAACTATAATGCACAAGATATGGGTAGCTGTGAATGAGATAAGATAAGATTGTCTGTTGTTAAGCATGGGAAATGTTAAGTCCAATGAACATAGGGGTATGGGAATATACTGATCATAATACAGCTAGGCAAATGCATGGGTACTTTGTGGGTGTGGGTATGGGTCTGGCCTTCTGATACCCCACACCCACACCCATACCCTGGTGGTGAGTTTTGGTTGTAGTACCCATGTATGTTTAGATAATTGGTGGGTATATTATTCACAAAAGAGTTCAAGATGGTCATGACTTTGTTGAAGATTCCCATAGGTACATATATGTACTAATGTAGCTGATAGTGTTCTGACTGTTGTAACAATGTAACATACTAAGGCCCTTGACCAGCATGCACTTAAAAAAACTAACAGAATCAACAGAGTACTGAGAAAATTGACATGCAGTACTATATCTATATACATTCTGCTGAGTTAGCTGAGCTGGTCACCATCACTCTCCCTGACTCCCCATTCCATTATCCAACTCTATAGCCTCCCTTTGCCTTGATAACTACTTCAATCCTTCTAGGCATGCTCTCTATTAACT